>JACMIF010001229.1:0-19292 GCA_014805445.1 Diplogasteroides magnus | reverse complement strand
TATATATATATATATATATATATATAAATATAATGCCTACTTGATACTTCTCCACCTCCGCCGAGTGCTTCTTGTTCTTCTTGTCATAGTGCTGCTTGATGCGTGCCATGGCCGGATTGTCCAGTCCTCTCGCATCCTCCACCTTCTTCGCCATCTCGTAGAAGTCTTCGAGGTCCTCTGAATGCAGTGTATTGTCAATGTGTTGACAACGAGTATTCCTTCCAGTGATCAGCTACCAGTGAGAGCCCGAAATGTTGGGTTCGGCATACATAGGAAAGAGCGACATTTCTTTGCATACTTCCCAGTAATTTGCCCGTCGCACAATCAGTCAACTGCATTGTTCTCTATGGTACTGTAGTTACACTGCACTCACTCTCTCGTGCGTAGTTGATGTTCTCGAGGTTTTTCTTGACAGCGTCAATCTTGCCCTGAAGTCTGCTGCGCGCCTGAAAGGGGAAGAACGTGAGATGATGAACAGGCGGGTGCAATACAAAGGCGAGATGGACACTTGCGCCGTGCTTTTGTCCATTTCACCACTATGGCGCTAATGTCCACGGCGCTCTTGTCCTTCATCCAAGCAAACAAGACACGTGATAAAGAGTCAAGTGATGAAGGGCAGAGTGTACAATTGAGAAGAGAAGATAGCACTGATTTCAATCTGATCCGATTGCCCCCTTTTTGTTTACTAGAATGCAAAACATGTGCGTGCTCTGCTGCACATTCAAGTTGAGGGAGATTCTGCTACTCGGAACTCGCTCTCATGGGAAATGGAGAGAACTCGCGGCCAATACTGGCAGAAATGCAAGAATGGTGCCTTCAACGGCAAAATGACAGTATTGAACTGTTATTAAGGAACAAGACACTTTGGAAGTATCATTAACTAAGAAGAACAAGGCATTAGGCATAGGAGAGTTCGAAAATGTAGCATTCCTAAATGACAGTTCCAAAGTGTCACGTTGCCTTCAAGAGTGTTTGCGTTCTTGTACGATTTCGCCCCGTTATCACCATGCGTTCAAAGAGTAGAATAGAATACATGCTTGCCATCATAAGAGGAAGAGATGTAATATCAATCATGAATAGGAAATGTGAATCGCCATTTAAGAACGCGACACTTGGAACTTTTGTATATAATACTTATTGCTGTCTAGTGGGGGAAAACTTCCAAAGCGTCGTGTTCCTAAATAACAATTTTTTTTTCGCAAAAGACGTCATCAGTACAAAATGCGAGGATTCTTGGCGCTGCCATTTTGGCCATATTATGGAGATGGATCATGAATGCACACCTCGTTCTCATCCGACGGCGATCCACTGGCACCTTCCGATGATCGATTCGACGATCGCTCGCCATCACTCTGAAATAGGACAAATTATTATCATAAATCTAAATTTTCGTAAAAATAAATATGCATAATTCGTTTGTTCAGTAGATGTTCGAAATTGGTAAATTTGTCGTTATTATTTACCGCAGAGCCATTGTCTGATATACAAGAGCGTCCCGGAGAAGAACGACGACAAATTAACCGATTTAAAATCCTAGTGTTCACACCCAACCTTTCTTCTCTCCGCCGTAGCATGGCATTCGCGCGAAAGCTTTCTCGCTATGACCATTGGCAGAAAGGCAGTCATGATAGCCACTACTACAACTTCTTTGTAGCTGAAGAGAAGGAGTGTGAGGGGGGTTCGTGGGACCCCGAATGGCTCACATTCCAGTGAAACGGCAATGAGACAGAGAGGGATCGTGGAAATAGAAGAGGGTGTAGACGGGGTGGACAGAGTGCGGTCAGCTGTGGGTGTCGACGGAGCGCCTCTTTGTTTCTGTGTCTAGACTGACTGTGTTCTCTACTCTTTCTCTCGTCTTTCACAGGCCGAGTCAGGGTTCTAAATCGGCACCCTTGTCGTCATTCTTCTCCGCAGCGCTATTGTCTCTCGCCCATGATAGACAACTGCGCCCCGGAGAAGAATGACGACAGATTTACCGGTTTGGAACCCTCTGGTGTCGGGCGGAGCGCCTCTTTGTCTGTGTCTAGACCGTGTTCACCCTCTTTTCTCCTCAGGACCATAGGACCACTGTCCAAGTGCAGACTACAATGGGGTGGGGGTCATGAGTTTATTCTAACCTCCCCATTCTCCTCCGAGCGGTGGTCTCTCAACCTCATAGACAACTGCTCGGGAGGAGAATGGGGGAGGTTAGAATTCCTCATGACACCATAGGGCAGTCAAAGTGCGGCGACTTGTTGAATACTGCAAGGAAGAAGAAGGGGACAAGTGGTGGAGGAGCAACAAAAGGGACCCACTCCTTATGGGTTCAAAAGGGTCGCCTCTTGGTGACATCACCTACCCGCCCTGGAGTTGGAAAGAAGATTGACTGTACATCATTTACCCGCCTTTACCTAATTTTTTTACATCATCTACGCGCTTCCGACCCCAGCTCACGAGCTTTTGAACTATGCCCATCCTCCTCCTCTCCTCATCCATTCCAACACAACCACCAGCTGCTACTGCTGCACTCTCAATGCTCCCATACCCCCACACAGGAGGCCTAATGTAAGCAACGCATAGCCACTACGCGTATGCATGTAAACTACCAAATTAACCACCACTTAAACAATTCAAAAATAAATAAATGAGTATTAACCCCAGTGAATCCAGCGTGAAGTATGACCGGGTTCTTAGCGAGAAGCCGCTTGGGAGTCGAATTACCCGCAGTCATCCCTGAAACAAATGCTAATTACCATTTTTGGACTCATTAATAAATACACATTATGTTTTGAGCTTTGAAGAATGCGAAACCATTGGACTGATGAAATCGTGGGTGATTCACGCAATTACTGTGAACTCTCAATATGAATCAGATGGTTTGTGAGAAGCGGAGATGGTAAACAGGGTGAATCAACGAGAACGTGACATTTTGCTACTTTTTTGTACTACGCACTATTGCACAAATGCTACAAAAAGGAGTCAATTCCAAAATGTCAGATATGGTGCAATTTGTCAACTATGTACCTGCTAGTCCTCCTCCAACACTACTCACACGCGGCCGTTCACCCGACGAGGACGCTGCTGCTGCTGAAGAATGAACACGATTAGAGGGAGGGTGAAAGATATCAGCGCCATGGACTTTGCACCGTAATGAAGAAATGGGCAGATGCACCATCGTTCTCGCGGTGTATTCGTCCACTTCGCAATTACGGTGCAAACTTCTATGGCGCTCCTGTATTTTGGCCAATTAGAGATCGCTTTGCGGAACGTAAATATAACTTTGCGCTAATGTGCAAGGAGTGACTAATGATTATCGGAGCTGTTGTGTCGTGCAAAATTGTTCATAGCCAACACAGCGAGCGGTCACTCGTAATAAAGGAGAACAGATAAGGGGCGGCGAAAACGCGCTGGTCTGGCATTGGTCATGTCCCCTCACTATCAGATTACTCTATTTCAGTTAATACCGTGGTGAGGTTTTTTTAACTTCAAGTGATTACAACTCGCAGAGCAAGAAGGGGATAGTTGAAAAGTGATGCGAATTTGCGCCATTTCCTCTCTAGTTCGCTTATCACAAAGAGTGGACGCACAACAATGTCACAGGTCGTCCCATAAATTCTCATCTCTAACCACAGTTGACCACAGAATGATTGCAGCCAATAACAAAAGGGGCAAAAACCACCGTTAAAAACACGGAAGTTAATCAGCAGCGATAAGAAAGTCAATGCATGGGTATTATTACTGTAGAGGACCAGAAGGCTCGAACCATTACCTAACGAACGCTTTCACCCTTACGTTTGCGGACCCTACACCTAATCGGGACTAACGGAAGGAAGAACAAGAAGACGTACTAGAATATACGGTGGACGCTCCGGTACTTGCGCCGCGTGGCCGATCAACAGCAGTAGTCGATGCACTGCCTCCCCCCTTGCCTGCAATCAACTGCGTGATATTGCCAGCGAAAAACTGATCTAATTGATTGATGTTATTGCTGATAAAGGGCTTACACGGTCGAACTAACTAAACACTTAGGAACGCGACCGCGGTGCTGGCTAGTGGATAAATGTTATTAAATGTCGCGCTTCTAACAATAAGTGCCATGTTGCATCTCACCTACAGTGATGATTGGCGAATAAAAAGTGCAAGCCAATATTATTTTTAAAATGTTACAGGAATAAGAGAACGACAAGTGCACGTACTCAATCCGGGCCCGCCCGCCGTTTCTCGTTCTTCAGCAGCGGCTTCAGTGCCGCCGCGATTCCATTCACTCAGTCCGCTAATCTGCAACCAATTGCATAATTAATGCGTCAGATGTGAGAACCAGGAACAAACGGCAAATGATAATGAGAAGTTAACTAACTAATAATCGAGACAGAAAAAAAAATCCGGAACGGAAGCCTAAATATGCCCGTAGTTGGAAAAGTGATGCAACTGGGGTCGAGAGAGGGCCAGGGAAATGCAAGGAATCAGAGTCGGTGGCGATGGCCCTTTCGAACGATGAGTATGTTACTATGGCATATTTGTAGTTCGAAAAGGTCATAATAATGAACGATAGAGGGAGTGGTATCGGTGTCGCGATCGAGTGTTGACGAGAGGGCGTTCCTAGTGTAAGCGGCGATGAGAGACAATACATGTGTGAGTCAGCTACGTGGTGGAAACAGAGAGTTGCTAGAGGGGGGCTGATGAGGCAACCTCTGATTGCAGCGATAGATGTGCCCTGGAGCAGCTATAAGTCACAGGAAGTTGAGAGAAAGACTGCACCGAGCACCCGGTGAGTCACCTGTTACATATTTATAGCAACAAATCCCTTAGAACCTCGTTTTCCTATATATGGCCAGGGGCTAAATCACGCGTCATGGTCAGAGAAGCGATAAAATAACAAGCAAGTATGAGAGAGTACAGTCGGTAAAAGCGTAAACATCGTACTAGAAAGAACAGTTCGGTTAGGATGCGTAACAAGATCAGGAAGTTTTCCCCTCTCTAGTCCTCTCACACTCACAGGACAAGGAACAACAGGGGACAATACACCCTTGGTACAGAAAACATGATTCATGTAAGGGCCACCTTATCTGATTCATCCCCTGTCTTCTCCCATCTCACAAATACTCATTGATATAGGCGAAAAAACCGCCCGAGTTCACACTAATGGCACGTGAATCATCCACCCGATTTCACCAGTCACTTCTCGCATTCTTCAAAGAGCACAACATAATGATGTCGATTATGAGTATCAAATAATAATTTCGACATTTTCAGGGATGACAGCGACTCCTAAGAAGCGCAAAACATAACGATGTCGATATAATCGACGAGGCTGACGGTCGATCCTTCAAGGAATCGTTGCCAAACACGAAAAGGGAGAAGGCCGAAAACGACAAAGAACGAAAGAAGACGAAGAAGAACGGGGCGGAATGCTCTCCATGCTATTCTGCAATCTCGGCTACTTCACTTCTTGTTCCCCGGGGGCGCGATAGACAATCTTATTCTGAAGAGAAGCAGACAATACCAATGACAGTGACGACATACAATGACATTGTCAAGAGAGGCGCAGGCACAATCTCAGGGTTCATCCATGCCAGGGGTGGCTGCTTGCATGCGAGTTCACTTGTTTCGCGGAAGTTACATAATTGTCTTATGTAATCAGTGAAATACAACAGATTTCGCAATACAAGCTACCAACCCTAGAAGAGAAAGAAGAGAAGCAGACACAATCGCAGGGTCCCAAAGTTCGTAGTCGTATCTGTGCTGGCGATTTCATCGTAAGATAAGGCCTCCCTTCGCTTCGGAGAAAGCAGTCAGTCAACTTGCAGATGAGATTCATTCTGCCCCCCAACAACATTATTAGTTTTATCTATAAGTTGGCTCTCCTAGTGGAAACTATAGCTTCAATCGCTGTAGAAGTCCTGTATATACCGCGGTTGAAGCAGCACAGCACCGTTATGGAAGAACCAACATTATACTCGTTCATTATCTCTTTTGCCCCGTCTTCCCCCTCCATTTCATGCAGTGGATTGATTAATCACCGGAATAACAATTGGAGAAGAACATGAATTATTTGATTACTTCTTCGATGGGGCAGAAAAAATGGTGGCAGGAGACAAATTCATGAATAATAAGAAGAGTGGAGGGCATGGGGGCCAGCTGAATATGGGAGAAGGGTCATTCATCTCGCTCTCTGACTAAAGAACCCCGACGCCTTGAGCGGAGATTGGAGAAGAGGAGGGGGATGGAGGGGGAAAAGAGGGGAACGCTTGGTCAAGAGCGAGAGTCCATTTATGGTGGCGAGACCGAGAGTGGCAAAGCGGAGAAGGGAAGCCGCCAGGGATGGGCACAATAGAATAACAACGCCTTTTCTAGCTTAAAGTCGAGAACTTTTGTTGGTTGGGCTGCCATTTGAGAACATCGAACAAAGATCGTATAGAAGATAGAGAGAGAGGTGATTGCGGGGTGATAGGCAGACGAATGGAGAAAGATTGCAAGAGAGCGCAATCACTTCCATCTAGGGAACGCATTATGGAGTTTCTAACCTCCCCAATCTCTTCCGAGCGGTCGTCTATCGATATGAGACACGGCCGCCCCGACGCGATTGGGGGGGGGGGTAGAAATTCCATAATCCGTTCTACCATAAAATACCATCTGCCATCTCGTATTAGGCGCATTTATCATGATCAAGAATAGATGACAACCGAACGCGGCGACAGAGATCACAGCCAATTTCGAGAAAATTACCCCAAACTATCTGAAAGGCGATCTTTGTGCAAAATACTGCGAGTGACCCAGCTGAATTCCTAGTAATTACGAATAAGACCATAATTATGCGCATCTCGCACACAACACGATGGCGTGACTGATTGTGCTCCTCTGTCGGGGAGTTGCGGTGGTTAGAGAAGGGACTATTGGGCCTAAACATCGTAAGCCGGGGCGGGCGGCGATAGCACAATAGGCAAACACCGCACGGCATGGTAGTGGTCAGGCAGTGTATCGAGGCGGTCATTATTACGGCTGACGGGAGTAGTGAGAGAGTGCTTGAGACAGGCAAGAGGGCGGAGAAAGAGGAGTAGACAGTATGGTGACCGGCTGCCCTGGGGTGACCTCAGCTGAGGGATGAAAGACGAGAGCGCTATGGACATTTGCGCTATAATGATGAAGTTGTCGTCACTATCACGGCGCAATTGTCCATGGTGCTCTTGCCTTTCACCCACAGGCAAGATCCCACCATTGTGCAACTCAACAAAGAGTGATTGTGTGTGGGGAGAACCAATTAGTCCATTCTCCCCCTCCCCAATTCGCTTGCCACTAACAAGTGTTCCCAAATGCCACAGATTGCGGGCAATGAATGAATCGTTCTCTCCGCTCATCATTGAATTGCCAATTTCTCATCCCTTGACATTTGCATCTTCATCATAGTCACGGGACATTCGTCTCTTTGAGAAGATCTTTGGGAAGATGACATCTTGGAACGGCCGTATTCCAATTGACTATTTTGGAGCTTTTTTGTACTCATCAGAATAGCACGAAAGTTCCGAAAGGGTCAGTTCCAAAACGGCCAAGATGTCACGTTCCCATTTCTTCTCCAGTCGAGAATGGCGGAAATTCTTTGTAGTTAACCAACGGCGACGGCGGTCTACATGAACAACAACAGAGGACAAAAACGAGATTATCGTCGCCTCCCAACCATTTTCATTAGGGCTGCTCTCCAGGATCCACTCTAGATGATGGGGGAAGTTACTTCTCTGCCAATCGGGCCGTGGGGCCAAACAACCTGACAAATACTCTACCCACTCTACTCTTTACCCCAGACACACTTTGTCTCGTCTATCTGTCAACCCCACAACAATAAACGAAGAAGAAAAAAGTGCATGGGACCGGAAGGTATATTTGAGGGCAGCAGACTCGACCAGACCTACTAAACACACGAGTTAATTCCATGGGAAGGTGAAGATAGAGGACATATTTGACTACTTTGGAAATAGAAGAGACTATAAACACACGCAATGAGATGAAAGATAAGAGCGCCATGGATATTTGCGCCATAACGGTGAAATGGCCCGATGCGCCGTGAAACAACGTCAACGAAGGCGTATCTGTCCATTTCACCATTTCGGAGCAAATGTCCACACACTCTTGTCTTTCATCCAATGGAAGAGACTAAATGCACGGAATGAATCACAAGACGGCGACTTAGGAAAGAACACGAATCATCCAACATTCTGACAAAACTCCATTGCGCTCGCTGCCATTAGAAAGGATGAGAAGAGAAGCGCTTTCAAATTCGATCAGTCTTGCAAGGAATGAAACTTTCTGAAATCACGTCTAGGCCATGAATCGGCAGAGAATGAATGGCCTCTGCGTTCTCTCCCAACCGCTCGTCTCTAGTTTTCATAGACAGGGAATTATGGAATTTCTGATCTCCCGAATCCCGTCGAAGAGGTCGTCTTTCATTTCGATATACGATCGTTCGGAAGAGAATGGGGAAATTCCTTATTGTGTTCCCTCATCATAGACGAATGAGAGGACGGAGAACACAGATGGGACATGGAACAGATTCAAGATCTCTGATCACGTCTTCATATCCTGCTCCATTTATGGGCGCAAACACCCATAAAAAATTGGCATTTTCAAGGAATAAGCACAAAAATCCCATACCAATTACTGAGTCATTGGCTAGCTGACTAGCAAATATGCTGGAGAAGCTCCGTTTTGGCGTTAATGAGCAAAGTTATTTTCGAAATTACACCCACTACGCTATAAGAATAAACGAGGAATGCCGTGAAAAGCGAAAAAGAAAATGGGGGAAACCAAGGGGGGGGGGGGTCCCCAATTTGGAAGGCGAATTCGCAACAGCTCCAATGCCAATGGGGCTGGGTTGCTGTTGGTTACGTAACGAGCACTCAGGAACTGCGACCCGGAACAAATGCGACCCCCCCCCCCTGCTAGATTGCTGAATGGAATGTATCAGTGTTAGCAGAGTGAATCCCAAAGTTCATTCCATCTCTCTGTCCTATCTATCGTGCGGTCGTCTCTACGCGTCATAGGCGACAGTACAATAGAGAGAGAGAGAGAGAGCAGAGAGACGGAATGAACTTTGGAATCGTTCTGCCGAGACTAGAATGCATGTAGCCAGTGATGAGCACGGACTGGCATTTGTCCAAAAAGACCAGGCAAATTTTAGAAACGGCAGAGCTAGGGGAACACGAAAAAAATCTTCATTCACTATTAAGGGGAAGCAAAATGAGCAATACTCTGCATACTGCCCCACACGATAATCTTACTGTTAACAGTTCCATAAAAATGGCGTCTTATATAATTCAGGGAAAGGGTGATTCTTGAACTGTGAAAACATCACTGTTTTCCTTCTACCACGGGTGTGTATCGCGACAACAGCCACAAAGGGGCCAGTGACGAGGGAAATTGAACTAATTTTTGGGGAGATTCAAAACAACAAGACACTCATAGGGCTCCACGACGATCGTCGGTCCCAGGAAGACAACATTCTCAAGTAAAGGCCAACGATTATTCCACTGATTCATCATGATTCATGGTTATCGTCATTTTCAGATATAAATCAAACATAAACTACAGTATAGTTTAATGAACAAAAATTTTATCCGGCAGGGTGGTTCCTATGATTTTTCCAGAGTAGTTTCGTTATTTGTCCACAATCTAGCCAAAGTATGGTTCCTGGAGACGACAACATCCCCAAGGTACAGGTCAACGACTATTCACCCATTCCTAGGTCATAGTGCGCACGTAAAGTCGTTCATTAACCATGCATTCAGTGGGAAGGGGAATGCCATCGGCGACGAAAACAGAAAAGAGAACAGCCGAAAATGCTGCCCTCTCTGAACGGGTAAAAGTAAAGGTAAAGTTCTTCATGAATCGAGATGTCCATGATCAGAGCTCGCGGGGGATCACTGCTGCCATAGTTCAAAAGGTGATGCAGCCGGTGTCAAAGGCGGGTCGGTGGGACGAAATGGGTCATTTTGAGTGATTTTTCCACCCCAAGGCAGGTCGGTGTGAGCCGATTTTGGGGGCCGAAAAGCGGGCGGGTCGATGAGGCCAAATTTGATGACCCTTTTGAACTATGATTGCTGCAAGACAGCCGTTAAAAGCCAGGAGATTGCACGGGATTCTGCACGAGATTGGAGAACATTTCAACATACGTTGAAATGTTCTCCAATCTCCCCGGAAATGGAGTGGCGCTTCGAGATATGGGAGTAGCAGAGGGAGATGAATGTGCTCTGGCATTGCGAAACTGCCAGCCTCTGTCGTGTCGGGGAGGGAGCTTTTGTTCATGAGTCAAGAAGTACAAAGAGTTTCTTCCGGGCGCCGGCAGCTGTTGTTTAGTCGCGGGGCGCGCGTTTCTTTCGTCAAACGCGTCGACAACACGAAAAAGATTGCCAAGAGACTACGTGCTGTCAGCATGATTATGCCACATGACTGCACGTAATGGATACAGTCATAAATGGGCACGAACGTGAGAAAATCACAATACCATCCTGTACAAATAAATCACTGCAACCACTCTGTACGCGAAAATATTCAATTTTTGCGCAGCAATTTGACGATGACCACTCTGTTGGGACATGTTTGGCATGAAGCCTGGGCATGTATCGATACAGTTAGGATGATGGATTGGGGCCACGTCACGGAAATTTGCGCCACAATGGTGGAGTGGAAGTATGCGCCATCGATGTTGTTATCGCTATTACGGCGCAAATGTTCATGGTGTTCCCGTCTATCACTCGGTGAAGTGAGCATTAAAAGACGGGAAAGGAATGCGAGTGTGTGTAGCTGTTGCAGCTAATCGCATTACCCAGGTAGCATCAATACACGATGAGAGAAAGAGAGGGATAACATGTTACGAACGCCCTGGAGGAAGGAAAAGGGTAAAGTTCTACTCCAATCAAGTGCATGCGCTGCTGAAGATAATGCTCTGAGACAGTTTCTAATAGCGGTTGACTATAAGGAAGTGAGATAAGCTTTACGAAGAAGAATGACGACAAATTTTCCAATTTAGAACCTATGGTTCCTTGCAGGAGAGTCGAGACCTTCGGAATTCCGAGACAACGAGGAGCTAGCAGGAAAATTAGGGTTTCTAATCGTAAACCCGTAATTTTATACGAAAAAGTTCATTTCGCTAATCTCCGAGAAGCGATTATCTCACTCATATAATTACGGATTCAGAAACCCTAAAGAGAATATGCAAGAAATCGGTGCGATCTCTGGCCCGTTGAGGTTGCTCGTCGAGAGGAGAAGGTGTGGGTTTGCCCCCACATCATCACACGTTGTTGGTCCAAGTGATGTAAGCGGTAGGGCACACATACAAACAGGTGAATGAACACCACCCATGCAGGTAACATGAAGTAGAGTAGAGCTGACAACTAGTCACGACCCGACTCACTCACTCACTCATCAGGCTGCTTTCGCAACAGTGCTGAGTGGGATTTACGAGGGGACTCCATAGTTTGTGGTAACGGCGGCATAACTAGGGGATCAAGCAAAATTGTTACTCACTGTTAAGGGGAACCCAAAAAATTAGCAGCAATCCCGCAAAATGAAAAGTACACTGGTTGATCCTAGTGGCATGTGTCCATCCCTGTTTCGAAACGAACTCTGGGGATCAGAGGAACAAGAGGGTCCGGATCCCGAAATGGCAATTGTATGTTCAATTGTGTCAATCACCAGGTGCGCAAATATTTTTCCGGTCGAAATGACGATAAAATCGCCCCCGAATTGTTTAGAATCGATGCTGATTCACTGTGACATTGAAAAGGAAAGAGCACAGGTAGTTGAGTGCTCACAAAAAGTCACTGACTACACTCTGCGGTGGGAAATTTACAACCGCGCTATCGAAGATGGGGAGAAAAGTGTCAGATAGCGAACACATTATGTATTTTCTAACATCCCCAATCTCCACCGAGCTGTTGACTATCGAAATGAGAGACGACAGCTTTGGACGAAATTGGGGAGGCTATAAATTCCAAAATGTGTTCCCTAGTGACCGACGTGTGGCTTTAGAGTGACAAGAAAAGTTACAGCAAATCACGTGAATAGTCCCTTGGGTCCAAGGAACATGAGAGCGGAAATCACAGGTATGAACAGAGTACGAATACTCTAGAATCAGTCAACGGAGATGAAATGTGGAAGCAAATGGTGCTTTATTCAGGGGACTCAGACCGAACGAACCAAGAGTGAAACACAATAGTAAGAAAGAGCAGCTGCTTTGCACACAGAGTGAAAGTAAAACGAATGGAAGGAAATGCGATATCTACTCGAGCGTTTTTTCTCGTTCTCTCTCACTTGTGTTCATTCTCCATCAAAACGCGCTGGCAGTCCTCTAGAATGCAGGCACCTGCTGAGCAGGGGTTCAAAATCGGTAAATCAGTCGTCATTCTTCTACTCCGTGCTGTCGTCTATCATGGAGTGAGACAACAGCGCTCAGGAGAAGAATGACGACAAATTGACCGTTTTAGAACCCCTGCTGCTGGGCAAACTCGCCCCCTGCCCACCACAGTTCGTGTCGGTCAAAGTACTGATTGCGCGTAGACTAGGCGAAGGTGTTATTATCACAAACAACAGTCAATGACATCAAAAAATATTACATTGCATCTGTTAGATGTGTAACTATTAGCAAATCACACACAAACCGGCTTGTTCTCTATTAGTCTTACATATGCGAACTTAGCCTTTCCCCCGCAAAAGGGGTACTAAAATAGTCAATAAAAGGCGCTTTAGGAGTGGATAATTAAGCCAATAATGGAACGGATGGCGAGCGAGTGCATGGTACGGACATATAAAGGAGGACTGTTTAGTGGAAATGGAGGAACGAATGGGGGGGGGGAGTATGACGAATTGGGAATGGGTGGAGGAGGAAGGAAGGAATGAATAAGTTGTGGTCACTCGAAATACAATGCGGCAAAGGGGGGAGATGAAAACCCCTCTTTCACTACAGTCAAACAATTGCAAAATTTCTTGTTCTGGTCAAAACCTTGTAGATGTGTAGTCGCACCCAACCACAACCCTCATTTACAGTAGGCTAACGAGGTTGAGCATGAGGAAAGGGATAAAATCTTCGGCTGGCACTAACCAAGGAGAAGAGTGCAATCGCAGTGGTCAGTGGATGATAACCTCTCCATATGCCGCTTCCCAAAGGGGCTGTCTCTCGAACCTGATACCCCTTATCACTATTGCCCTCTGCCATGTATCTTCCCCCTTCTCCTTCTCTCGTTAGTGCCTATAATTGACACTACCAAGGGTGAAGCTGCGGGGAGCGAGCGTGTAGGGAGAGAGGCCAAGACCGGGCGAGGGTTCCCTAGCAATAACAGGACGCACTGTCCTTGTCCTAGTGTCTGAATCATTGATAAGAAATAAGAGATGAATGGTAGTGTTTTGGTCACAAGACGTGTTTTTCAACCCCTCGTGAATTGACCCATTTCCGCCCCATACACTACATCCGTCCCATTTTTGGCCTAACAATAAAGAAACAATAATAATAATAAGTGAATAAAACATCGGATAAACACCAGCATGACTATTCTAGCCCGTAACACAATAGAAGATAATGTAAAAATCATGTCGAGCTAAAGAACAAAGACCATGGTAAGACACAGATAAGCATCGTGAAAAGGCACTTGTTTGTCAATAAAATTAGATGATATAACACAGGTTCTCTATAGAGCTTCAAAGTTCCTTTGGTTCTATGAAAGACATGCTATGGGGTGGAATTCCTATACAAAACAATTCATGCAATCACAATCTAGCCCGCTTGAACTCCGGAGCTCTTACACAGTGGGACTCTTGAATGGAAAATCTTCGCATATTTACAGTAGCGTCTTCTCTGGTCGCAACAGCCTTCTGTCGACGGCGGCGTCTTCTTCGTCAGAAGACGAATCGCCGTGACCTCCAATCGTGCCTGCAATAGTTCACCTTCTTCACGGTTCAATCTCTTTATTCTCAGGGTACTGTATCCGCTAACACCGCCACTTTTGGGGCTAAATTAAAGCTACACCCGGAATTCAGGAATTTCGCTTCTAGCCGTAGGAACACAAGTGGTCTACGTGACATTTGGAATTTTCAAAATACTTCTCGGCGAGCCCTCACAATTGCACAAAAGGTCAATTTCAAAATGTCACGTTGCCCCCAGGTGACGGTCCGGAGAGAAAGTGGGTATTTATTGGTCAATCTCTCACCAGGAATATCCTCCATGATGATGCGTTCCTCCTTATTGGCACTGCGATTTGTGATGCCGTCAAAGATGCCCGGCTGGGTCAATCTGAACAAAATTTTTGAATATTTCGAAATGTGTTCAGGTTATTGCAATTTGCCATTTAACGATAAGCTCATTTCTAGGCTTGGTTTAGAGACAAGTCAATAGGTGAAGAGCTTTTGGAAGTGTTTAACCGTTTCACTCCACCCCCTCTATATTCAAAGTCAGAGGAAACGCACGCCTTGCTTTCCTCATCGTCACTATCCTCCATATCCAGTTTGAGGTAGGGATTGCGATGGGCTGGCTGGAACTTGCATCCGACAACGACGAAGAAGAAGAGCTGAACAATGATGTTGCTAGGTGATGCTCATTTATGGGGATACTTATCCAGCACTCCGGAGAGGGATATATCAAGAGCTTATATTTGATGCCACAGAAGGAAGAATCAAAAGATCTTGCGAACACATAGTTATATGACCAAAGCGAAACATAAACTCAACAAGTTTTGAAATTCGAAAGTCGCATAATTTAACGGGCCTGATGAAGCGTGAATTGTATTATTTTCCAAATTGTAGATACAGAAAGGCTGTGATTAAATGCCAAATCTAGAATAGCCGTACCGTAGCCACTTCAACCACAGCAGACGTTACCCATTCCAGATCGAAAGGCATCGCGTACTGTAAGTAAGAATCACTCAATCAATCAATAATTGTCAATGGATATACCTGCAGCAAGTACTTGATTATTCGTGTCGTATAAATGTACGCGATGACCAACAAATAGAAATGCCTGAAACCAATTCAGTGTTTGGATAAGTCAACCGCATTTTTATAGTACCTGAACAGTTTAAGTTTCTCCAAATTGAACGCAGCCTTTCCGTCGGAACGCGCACCCTCGGCCAAGTGTTGCATGGACCTGAGCATAACATTTCATCTGGTATTCAGTAATAGCCGGTCAGAACTGCAAAGGTCAAATACATGGACGTTTTTCAGGCATAAAATACCATTGAACATCACATAGATACATACCAAATGATTGGAAAGAAGATGAAGAAACAGCAAAGCATGTCCAGGAAGACAAAGATTTCGTACCTACAAAGCAATACTTTAAAAAAAAAAATTTCTATCAAAAAGATTCACCAGAATTGAAATGCGGCATCTCCAAATTCGCTTTCCTCAATGATAATCATAGCGATGTTGTCGATGATCTGCAATCATCGAGTCATACCGTATCCCAAAAACAATCCGTGTGAGAGTCAGTCGCACTTGCATGGGCAGCACGACCATAAACACTTTGCGATCGCGTTCCGTGAGGAAGTTCTTGAAGAAAGTGTAGCCAGTGCCGATCAGGATAATGGTTCCAAACAGGATGGCTCCTTTCAGCCTGCAACACATCCATAATCAATATCAATCAATAACTGTGACGTCATCAATCGATACGCAATTCCGCTAGGACAAAACATTAGCCAAAGGAGTACTGACAGATGAGTGAGGTAGAAGACGACCGCCCAAATCTCCTTCTGGTGGCCATACTTGCTGACGAAGTAGTAGTTGACTCCATGGAAGAAGAGGGATAGGGCCTGAAACATGGTCACTCCAATCTCGAAACTACCGTAAGCTGCCAACCTTCAAAAAGATCAGCAGAGTCATCAGCCAGTGCACGCGGAAGACGTTTGACCGACTGAACGACATGGTTAAATTCGTGCATACGATACTTCTATTCAAGCCCGGACTCTGGTGTATTGTGGGTTACTGTACCATGCTACAGTAACCCCACAGTACACTACATGCATCAGCAGAAGGTTGTGAAAAGAAAGAAACTCCCGTACTCCGTGACACACACTCTCTGCAGCCACAGACAGCCAGCGAACGCGAAGAGCAGCGACATGTACAGGTACAACTGCGGCTTGGGCACATCCCCTGAACCCAAGGAATGAGTAATTGCGATCGAGTTTAGGTTTTCTAATTCGGCAGAAAAGTGCCTTTCCATTCTATTCTCCGTCGAGCTGTTGTCTCTACACTCCATAAACAATCGTGCCGTAGAAATTAGATCGGAAAGGCATCTTTTTATCGACTTGGAAAGCCTAGTTTAGGCGAAAATCCTACCTGCAGAGAGGTACGAGTCGATGTTCCTCTCCACCACATCCACTGTGAGGTCGACAGCCACACGATCACTGAATGGACATCGTCAGAATCAGAGATAGACAACGTATCACTGGGACGTACTAGCAAAATTGTCAAATTACGGGGTCACACAAAACGATAACCATGGGGACATGGGAGTTCGACTAATTAGTAATCCAAAATTCAGCCTCGGTAAGTGCTATCTTTCTGACTGACTGGCCGGGGAGCACCGATGCCCCCTCACTACCAATCAGCCACCAGCACACATCTCGGCCGGTTTCAGGACCCCTGCACAATTCGTCATCGGCTGGTATCGAACTTCGGATAGACGGTTCTATGGCGTGACCTTTTACCACTACACCATGTCTCGCTTGGCTTAGAGCGTAGCAAGTCATGTGACATTCCATTTATAGGTAATGAAGACACGATATAGCTCACTAATTCACTAGTTATCTGAATTTCAAAAATTGCGAGGTTCCCGTGCTAACCCGTATTCGTATGGGATCAGGATACCCAACCATATGAATGTCTCACCTGTAGCCTCTCGCATGATAATTGTAGCAATTGTGGAAGATGAAGTGATATTTGCCTCGCTGCGTATCATTGAATCGAATGGACAACTGAAAAGAAATACTTGAATGGTAGAAGAATGAAACATATGAATAAGTTCAGACTCGGAATTTATGAATTTCAGGGAAAGAACTAATAAAGAAATAATATTGAAGAATCTAAGAAAATGAGTCTGTGGGCGAAATAACAAGAACTGCCTTAGGCAATTCTAAACATAAGAGGGAGAAGAAGATGAAAAGGAGCAAGGGCCGGACATAATAATGCCCAAAGTAATCATTCCGGAGTTTCAGAGTAGGCTACCACAAAATTATAGAGCGCCCAGTAGCATAATGAGCAAAACTAATTACGTAGAGCGTAGTAATATGTCAATTCTACATATCAAAGTACCAAGCCCTCGACTGCTAAAGAAACGCCCAAAAATTTTCCATAATCAGCTATTTTTGCATATTCATTTGAAAATAGTCCCTAAAACACACTCAAACGAACCCCACGACAGAACCGACGGGTACCCGCAACGTAAATCCGATTTGTATTAACGATTCTCTCCGTGTTTGGCGGAATACTCGCTGTCTCCCCAACATAGTGAGATTTTCCAGAAATGGAGAATGTATAACTTCGCGCAGTGTCCAGGAAGTTAATCCAACACGTGATCGGTTGGGTGAAGGGCAAGAGCGACCTGGACGATTGGGTCATCGTGTGACGAAGTGGGCATGGCTCACCACAATAGCGCAAACGTCCATGGCGCTCTTGCCCTACACCCGTTCTGTCATTCACGTGCACGCTGTCGCCCACTAGCCTGGGTCGTAACCGTACTGATCGTAAAACCGACGAGCAATTTCATGCTTGATATTCCAACGTTATCAGCCGTATTCCGCGTACTCTGCATTATTGCAACAGTATAACGATATCACGGCATTATTGGAGGGGTGTAGGGTACAAGATGAGAAGAGAGCACTGGGGCAGGCATTATGGAGATTATAAACTCCCTAGTCTCCTGAGTCTCTCCTCCCATCGCTCGTCTATCGAAACCAAAGACGACTGCCCCCGACGAGATTGGGGAGGTTAGAATGATTCCATAATGCTTTCCCTAGGGAGCAGCAAGATGTAGTGTGGACGGCATTCCTGCTTTGCGGGGGCAAAGTGCGTGGGCGATAATGATAACGCAACAGCCGCACGATAAATAGCCCTTGACCACAAATATTTCGACGTACAAGGGACTCAACCAGGAAAAAAACATAAAGCGATGACTACCGCGCGTCTAAGCAGAAATATGCTCTATAGGTAAAGGTAAAGGTAGACCCGTGTCTCTAGGCTCATTCGTCCTGCGGGCACATATCTGCTAAGGCCAGACTTGATTGGGAGATTTAAAGGGACCTTGTCACGATTTTTTCAAATTTGATATGTTGTAGTACGTGGAAAATCTTAAAGAAAACTCAATTGGAGTATAAATTTTATTTCCCTCCTTACCGGTAAAAATGTTGACACAATAATAAAAAGTTCCGAAATTACAGTACTGCCGAACTTTTGGGGGCGCTTTTCGCGCATGTCTGTGCGGTAAACCGCGCGTTTCATTGGAATTTTGTGAAGGCAGAGATGCTGTTTTGCATGTGTGTTTTTGAGTATTTAGAGGTATTTTGGTGGTCTATTTGTATTTACTGATATCAAGTCATTGCAGACCCTTTATAGCCAGCTTTATTGCTTGTTTGGTAAGGTAGTGCAACAGCGCCAGGGAATTCCGTCGTGGAATGAGTCGACCGTTCTTACGGTTAGTTCCGTGGAACTAACACGAATGAAGAGGCGTAAATTTGACTCCAAATTCAACTGGAGCGAGAGTTCTTTCATTCCTCCCTCATTCATTCTTCTTGGTTCCATGGAACAAAGATCGGTCAGCTCATTCCACGCCGGTATTTTTGGGAGCGGTTCCTTTTGTGCTACCTTATTGTTTGAAAATGTACGCTTCCAAACAATATAAGAAATATTTTTACTGATCGATCAACCTTAGCAGTTTTGCAGTACCCAAATACTAATATTATTACGTTATTACAGATGGGTAGACAGTTTTGCGTAATATGCAAAGTGTGCGTGCTGAGTCACGAAGCTAGGCGATTTCCTGCGCGCTCCAAACAGTGGTTGCAACAGCAATGGGTGACAAGATTGGGAATGAGTGATGAGGATACAGAGAGTCTACTGAAAGAGTTGCAAGCAAAGATTGACGAAGGGAAAGACATTCGGTGGTGCATCAAACACTTTGAGAACGCAGATGATAAATATCCCAAAGACGTGAGGAAAGGGTTGGGGGATCTAAAGTTCTCTTCTTCTTACAGTTGCGACCGCAGTCTTCGAATAGTACCTCCCTCATTCCCAGTATTCCCCTAAGGACTTCGGTGCCTATTCCCTCACCTGCTCTGGTGCGT
>JACMIF010001228.1:3664-25660 GCA_014805445.1 Diplogasteroides magnus | reverse complement strand
TACCCTACTATCACTATAAAATAAGATATGATCATAGGCTTTCATATTCTTGATATACCATCGATAATACGAGGTCGGGTAATTATGGCGCACCCTGTATATATCGATAACAAATTGCGCCGTTTCCTTGTTAAATGTACATCAAAGGGACTACGGTAACCAACATACCTCCTTCCTTCTCCTTCTCATTCTCTGCTGCAGGATGTGCAGTCTCTTCAACCACTGTCTTAGTTTCGCCACTCTTGCCCTGAAACGAAACTCGTTGAATGTGTGCAACGTTGTTATTACAATAATGCTACTGAATCTAGCCTCAGATTATTCAATCCACTTTAATTCAAATGTAAACCTTTGCAGCGCTCTTTCTCTTCATTGGAGCAGCCCTGCTTCTAGTTGTTCTTCCCTTTGCTCCTTCTGAAAAAAAACTTTTTAAAGCATTTTTTCTTGAAAGCCTTCAATTGGATTGCTGCACAAAATCGATATCCTTCCATCATCTGTTTACAGTAACCAACAGTACACTGTAACCATACCTTCTTCCTGTTCCTTCTCCTCCTCCATCTTCTCTGTTTCATCAGCATCCTCAATCGAGGGAAGGTCAGCCTCGTCATCCATCGTCTCTGCATCAACACTCTTGCCCTGTAAAGAAACCCATCGCTTTTATGCATTGTTGATACTATACAATGCGAATGAGTCATATTCCCGTGATTTTTCTTTTTCCCGTTCAAGATCAATGCAAAGGCAATTATCCATGATAAGAAAGCAGCATGGCTGTATAATGCAGTTTCATGCATCATTTGGCAACACAGCACGCTCTTCCACATTTTAGAAATTATTTTCAGCATTTTAAAATTTTCCTTGAAATTAAAGTACCTTTGCAACACTGTTTCGCTTCGCTGGAGGAGTCTTCTTAGCTGGCTTTCCCTTCTCCTTGGCGCCTCCTGAAAATACCCGAATGAATCAAAAAGCCCTTATTGTCTATAATAGAATTATCTTTCGCATGATTGCAGCCCTTAACTGCAGATGGTTACCGTACCTTGTGTCTGCTTCTTCACCACTACCACCACTTCGGTGTCAGCAGAGGGAGTGGCCACCACGTCAGCCACTGGCTCATTCAGACCCTGAAGGAAAACCAGTCAGATGTGTGCAGCGAGAACAATATGTAAGCGTTGCTAGCGAAATGGTTCGATCCACGAGCTCTTCCTAGGAAAAAATAAAATTTCAATAATATCGTACCTTTGCAGTATTCTTTCTCTTCGCTGGAGGAGTCTTCTTCTTATTCTTCTTTTCCTCCTTCTCTTCCAATTTCTTGGCTGCTCCTGAACGACAACTCATCTCGAGTGCGACCTTCGAGTCAATTCTCTTTCCATTATATTGTCCTTGTTTTATTATCATTCCGTCATGGACATCCTGACTACCGTAATCAACTGCTTACAGTATCCCCATACCTTCTGCCTCCACTTCCAGAATGCCCGGCTCGATCGCAATCTCAGTCGTGGGCACGGTGAGATCAGCCAATGACTGCACATTCATGCTCTGAAATAGAAATAAAACTTGGTGAATCGGGGCCGCACAGAAGAGGTTACAGTAACCGAGAGAGTACCGTACCTGCGAAGCATTCGTCATCATTTCCTCCAAAGAGTCCGCGTCCATGATGGCATCCCCGGGACCGAGCTAAAGTAACTCAGTATAAACCGGAATAAAAGACACTTTTGAAGACTTTTATTCCGTTTTATGATCGTGAGCCAAGTTTGAACGAAACCCAAGCTCATCAGGAGAAATAGCGCGTACTTCTATAACAAGCGTAAGGGCAGCAACGTAATGAACATTTACGTCATAACGGTGAAATGGACAGATGTGCCATCACTCCACGGCCCAAGTGTCCATTTCATCATTACGGCGCAAATGTCCGTGATGGCGCTCTTGCCATTCACCCAAAAAGCGTACATCTCTAACTGCAGCCGCAGCCGCATCCAGTCTGTGCATCGACTCCAGCTCCTCCAGTGAGTACTCCTGTAAACAAATCATATTCATATAATCATTCCAAACTAATCAATAACATTCCAGTAAACAGTACTCGTGGTAGTAGTACAGTAGTCGGCAACTACAGTATACCTGCAGTCTGGCTCCTCTCCTAGTCGGTGGCGACTTCAGGGGTTCCAGCATGTCAACTGCAATGAACTGGATCATTGAACGTACGTACATTTTCCGAAAGAACTGTATCAAATCCAACAATCGATAGGAATATGTAATGGTGAAGCTGGATAAACACAATCGCTTTACTATTAAACAAGATACAAGCATCCAATCAACAAAACCATTAAAATCGTTGCTAAAAAGGGATGTTGCCGCACGAATGTGCAAGGAGCGCAGAGATAAGATACGCGTAACCATTCATGTGAGAGTAAACATGGCATTCGCTGTTGCTATTTGATAAGGTCTAAAATAAATAAAAATTAGAACAATTAAACGGCACCAGCTCTTCTTCCAGTCACCATCTCCAGTACATCAGTCACTGTCTCGCTGATACGACGCATACGAGCTTCCCTGAAGTCTTTCTCTTTTCAACATTTCAGGCACCAATTATGATCATACTGGTAGAAATTATACATCCTAAATTCAAGACTAGGAATGGGAATCGGCATTTTCTTCGAAGAACTAACCTCGACGACAGAGTCTTGGACAACTTCTCAGTTGCGTGCTGTCGAACGCCCGTACCACGGAAGTCACCTACAACACAAGTATTCGGAACGTTCAATAAATCTTTCCACTTGGCCCATACGAAACCGAGCACTTTCAAACGGCTTTTTAAACTCCACCTCGAGCTAGGTGAAATGAGATAAAACCCTGTGACCTTGTAAGTCATCATTCTAATAAAACTCCAGATTTTTGATTTCAGAATGGACCTACGGCAAAGCTGGTTAACAATAAGCATCTTTTATAATATAACGCCTAAGACGCAACAAATCACGTGGTTATCTTGATCAAACTAACATCATCCTAAATGAGTGGTGCTAGTTTGACCACAAGTTTTGATAATTCATGTCTTTTGCGCAGCATCATCGTCGTGTAAACGCTCATAATAAAAGTACCCCTATTCCTTATTACTCATCCTTACACTATGGCTGTCCACCGTTATACAACCATACAATCTTATTCATATTTGACCAGTCCCCACCTGTAATGGCTCCATTCTTGCCCAAACTCTCTCGCAGACAATGCTCCGCGTTCTCAATCTCGTTCTCCAGTCGAATGGCCTGCAAGAAGACGATTGATTATGTGTTTAAAAGGGGCATCAAGTAAATCGACGTATTGTAAATGAATGGCACAACATTTCTTGGAAAATATTCCCAAATTAATACAATACTATCAACCCTAATCCCACCTGTTGCTCCTCTGTTTCCATTGACAGAGACAACTCCAATGGCTGCTTAAACAGCATGCGCATGCGCTCCTGAATGGAAAGCTACAGTAATCCGCAATCGATCGTTTATTCGATAAAACTAACCCAGAAAAAGTCAAATTCCCCAGATATTTTCCCGTAAATTGAAAAGTCTACGTCATAGTGTTGTGCACATGTCTGGGCCACTATCACAAAATGGGAGACACTATCATATTATAGACTTTTTTCATCGCAATGAGAAAGGCATCCATGACAAAGGCAAAGCGACGTTTAATGTTCGTGGTGTGGAGGGAATGCGCCATGTTTTCTCACACAAGCATTCGCAATAATCTGACCTTGCCAACTTCATGACTTTTGCATCTAATTAAACCAACTTCTACGTTATCCTAGTTTTACAGCATTCCAACCTATGTAGCCACTCCAGGAACCGTAATCTCTACTCTAACGTACCTTGAACCTGATATATCTCTCGTCGCTCAGCAGCTGTGTCTGGATGTTCTCCTGCAGCTGTTGCAGTGCTGCGTGTTGCTGAATGGACAATTAGAATCGACCGATATAACTAGATAAATGGAAGAGTAGGATACGTGAATCTAAGCAACGATAAGAGCAATATAAGCGCATATGTGATTCATGAAGAACAAAATCAACTGCTGCATTTTTTTCTCGAATCTATTTCTCAGGTTGCAATGCAACCGTTGCATTGTAGTCGCTTAATCTTTAGTTCTCAATTTAGACCACTGTCGTTACAGTACACTGACATTCTGCTACAGTAACCCACATTGCCCATTCCATCCCTCTCCAGAAGCGCCTTCGTCAGACGCAGAAGACGTGGGCGTTCGGCCTGAACATAATCAATCGATTACCGTAACCTCAAGTCTTCTCTCGAGAGGAAATAAACAAAGAAAATTCCCTATTATTCGTGCCAGGAAACTATCCATTATTCTCGAAATAAAGTCGTTAAGAGTATGCCAGGCTCTCAACGGGAAAACTACCGTACCCTGAGTATCTCCGTGGCCCTCATGGTGCATGCGATGGGCATGAGTTGCATGTCGTTCCTCTGTTTGGAAGTGATGGGCGCAGGACGGGATGGCGGTTGAGTACTGGGACCGGGCTGATCTTCCTGTTGAGCCTCCTCCTCTACAGGTGCCTGAATGGTATTGGTTTTAGATTGAAAGACATCTTTGGGGAAAATGAGAAAAATTCAAGTGCTATTGACATTGGTTACATGACTGAAATTGGGTTACATTTGTTGGTGTGAATAAAAATGCGCCGGGTTTCGAAAAGTTCCAAAATGTGACAATTATTAGATTAGATTTTTAAGTAAAGTGAAATTGCAACACCGATAGTGTGCTTTAACTTTGATATAGGTAGGCTAAAGTTCAAAACTCGGCTTTGAAGAATGTTGAAATAAGATACCTCCGCCAGTGGCTTCTCTCCCTCCTCTTCTTCCTCCACTCCCATTGTCGCCTTGACTGCACGATCGATGCCGTCTTTGAGTATCTGAATTGAGTCAAGATTCGTAGACGAAAAAGATCTTTACAAATCAAGTACGCAAATAAGCAATATACTAGGCCCCACCAAAGAAAGTTTTGCAAATTTGGCAGCAGGCAACTAACAGCAAGTGACGATTTTGCGCTATCCCCTAGTTATGCTTTTTCAGCAAATTTTGAGGAGAAATCTGAAAATCCCATAATTCGAGCTCAAAACTGTACTTCTACTTCTCTTGGAATATGAAGGCACGAGCAGAGCCTTCAGAGCCTATTACCACTTTAACGAGAATTAAGAAGATATTGATGTTATCTGTTCAGCAGCAATTCAACGAGTTTGCAGTAATGAAACCACACGAGAATTGTAGAATACCCTTCAGTTCTGTGGTTAGCAGTACTATACTCGCATAACAAGGGATCGTATCCATAAAAAGTCTGACCCTCTCCAGTTCCTTGTCCACCTCCGTCTCTGCAACAGTGCAGTCGTTCTCCTCCACCAGTCGCACCGCCGCGATCTGGTCCTGAAGAGAAGAGATTACTGTAGCTGTGTATTTAATGACATGTTCAACCTAACAAGTGAAATAAAAACCGATAGTAGATAGAACTAAAGTACCTGCTTCCTCACAACTTGACACAGTGCCTCGGTCATACGACGACAACGCTCTTCCTGAAAAGTATACATTAATAGACGGAACTCCCAACGAACGAGGGTTGATTTGTCGCTAATGCTCCGACTAGTGGTAGGTAGAGACTAATAAATATACAAGACTCGGCATGCAGCAGCCATTACCTGCTACATTTGTGTGGCAGAAGTGTAGTATTAGGGTAGCAGTTCCAATTTCAATCAATAGGTGGTTGTAATTCAGAGTCCAACACATACCTCATCGGTGGATGCATCAAAGTTCACATTTATCCACTCATTGTCAGCCAGAACGAAACGAGGTCTCTGAATAAACAGGTTTTAAAGTTGATTCAAGCACTATACAACAAAGTACTTCTTTCAGAGCACAGATATCCCGCAAGAATGATCTCTAGTAAAATATTACCAGAATACATTTCTTGATTATTTACAACTCATCAACATTCGCACAACGATAGAAGTTGGAGAGCATTGCGCGTAAATGGAAATTTCGAACTTGCCATTTCCTCGCCAACTAGAAATGCAAAAGTTTCGCCCCTGCGGTCAGATAGACTAAACATACGAAGGGGGAACACTCATCTGCGATCACCCCCAGGATGTTATTTTAAATGGATGGCTATTATAAGGTCCGGATAAATGAAATATCTAATACAAGACCAAATCAACCCACCTCCTGTGTCTCTCCCTGTCCATTCTCCTCCGCCACGTACACAGCCTGCGGTCTCTTCAGTTGCTGTCGCTCCTTGTCGCCCAACATCAACAGTGCACGGCTCATCAATCTGCATATTGAGAGCATACACATACAGAGATACTGCAGAGTATACTGCAGTAATCTCCAGTACACTGCAGTTCCTTACACTATGCTATAGTCCGGGCTTCAGCAGAACATCCAATACAGACAGTATGGATGCTTTATCAAAAGAGAATTCTGGTTGTTCGATCTATCGGGAATTTCCACCCATTCGATATATAATCTCCAGTACACTGCAGTCGTATATACAAAATTCGATAAGAGTATAATTAGTTTCATCTTCCCCAGTAGTTCTTCCGATGCTAGTGAAACCATAAATCAGCCTGTTGGGGTGGCCTCTTGTGAGCACAGAAGTCCCTCTACCGTATCCTCATACAATCCAGTAAGGAGACACTCACTCTCCGTGCACTTCACTGCCCTCCATTCCCATCTCCACGTCCATGTCAGAGTCCTTTTCCACCTGCGCGTATCTGAATCAGAGAGATTGCTAGGAGATATTGCACGCGTTGATTCCCTTATTTCTGCTCTTCATACAGTCCCTAATCTCACATTCACCGCGCAATTTTTTCGGTAAAATGCACGGATTTTTCACTTTTGGGTTCTCTAAAAATCCGGATGCACCATTCTCGATGTCGAGGAGCTTGTCCAGGAATGTTGGGGTACATGATATACCTGACGGAGACAATGGATTGATGAAGGAAATGAAAAGATCACCAAGGAATTGCAGGGCTCGATCAACAATTGCTAATTAAGACGACATGTGGCTCAAATTCACGAGCCCGGAATTTGTATATTTTCATTGTTTTTAAAAGAATGAAACTCACTTATCCTTTATGCTCTGCACTCCCTCCTTCATCACTCGCTGCATTTCCTCTGGGATAACCATCAATCTGCAAAGGAGAGAGTGAATATCATCGAATTGCCAAACTATTGCAGGGTAGGTGCCCCAGCAGACTTATGAGACGTATGCCCTAGCCTCATCCATGATCAGTTGGCTGTCTCTTCGTGACACTGCTATGTTACCACTCAATCACTACTCTTAATCAAGCTATGAATGTGTTTTTTCCGACGAACCGCCATCCCCCCTCGGATGAACGCCATCGATTTTTTTGCGCCATAACAGTGAAATGAATATTTGCGCCGCGAAAAAGACGTCAATGATGGAGCATCTGCTCACTTCACCACTATGGCGCTAAAGTCCATGGCGTTGCTGTCCTTCACCCCCTTCAGTTAACCCCTCCTTACCTCTCCTCTTCTATCGTGTGCTTTCCTCTGGCTGCCATTGCCCTCTTGCAGAAGTCTACTCCGTGCTCATCCGTACCACCAATGATCTCGTTGAACTGCGAGAAGACCTGAGAGAAGGATATGATAAGTTACTTGTAGTGCAATATAAATATTGTTCTTCTTCATTTAAAAAAAGGAGACCTAAAAAGGAGAGATTAGGCCACCATTGCCTAGCAAGATATGTAACCACTTGGTGACACCAAACTTGCGGGTTCAATGAAGTGCCATTTTTGCATTTGAATTTGAAACCCGGTGAAAAATCGCAGTAGTGGTGTTTTAAATGTCAGAACACTCGTTATAACGTAATGAGTACGGCAGGGTAATAAAAAAGGCAGCAAAACGAAAAAAAATACCCAAGTGTAATCCCACCTTGTTCCTCCTCTTGATGTGTTCGGGAAGGAATCCACTCTTCGCCTTCTGCACTTTGCGTATCTTGCTCAATTGCGCCGAACAGAGCTGCAATGACAAATTGACATTCTAGTGACTGGAAAAGATAAACATTACAGCGTTTTCTAAAAACCGCAGCATCAAATAAGATCCACGTGTGGCGAGAAAGCGATGGTTCAGAAACTATACACCAAAGTCTCGGACCTCCGCCAACAACACTCATGGCATCATTATATGTTCTCTTACATTCGTGGAATAAATAAATAGATAAATAACTAAATAAGTCATATGCAATCTCTCACCCTCATCTTCGTCGTGAGCAGTGAACGGAATCTGGCCCTGCACACCTGAGGATTTCTGCCCTCGAGGAGAGTCGAGACCTTCGCCCATTCACCTGTAATCATGTATCATTAGCACCGAATGAAAGACGGGAGCGCCATGGACCCTTGCGCCGCAACTGCACAGCTCAAGCATCTACTTCATCAAATATCTTATCACAAACCAGGTGAAAACAGGCAGCTCGGCGTATTAATTTTGTTGATATAATTATAGATCGCAATACAACCGCGGTAACATTCAAAAAATAATTAAATGGCAGCATTTGTTTCCTACTGGTTTCAAGTATCATGTAAGCCAAATAAGCGCAACCGTTTGAACCAATTGCTTTTGTATCATTGACTTAACCTGCATTGAGATAAATTACCATAGAATAGTCTGATAACTGTTCAATTGTCAGTTGTTTGCTGCTAAGGGGGTAGGGGCAAATATTAATGGATTGTCCAGATGCTTATCACTCCGATACCGTACCATTTCCAAACATATTGATGCCATAGAGCAGTCTCTCGTCCTCCTCCATCGTCCATTCCTGACTGCGATTAGACCGATCGAGCACGTTGACCCATCTGAAAGTGCAATCGGATTCCATGAAATGTAAGGGCTGAAGACAATGCCTAATCATAACTTCAAGTATTAAACTAAGCGTAGACCCCCCTCATTTCGAGTGCTATTCAACAAACTGAAGACATGCGAAGTTCAAAGATACGCATTTGCCAGACTAGTAGTATTCATTATAAAGAACGAAGACTCCGCATCAAATACAGAAAAGATTGACCAATATATTGGCCGGACTCAGATAAAATCATGCTGGTTTCAGTTGTTTCCAAGGACACACTTTCCCATTCTCTCCTCTTCTCTTTCTCAATTTCAATCAAGTTGTTTCCCCCATTCCTCATCCCCCAATAACTTCCCATCACTGTTATTTGCTTTTTTTTTATAAATGTAATTGTATAATATATCCTTATTCTCTTCCATTCTATTCTCTCTTTCTTTTCCGATACACTCAATTGATTCTACTTCGTGACACTAGCCCTTTGCTGTATCCTCTCGGCTGCTATAAACCTGACCGCGGAACAACACGAGCGTGCCTCCTCCGCTCCACCACTATCACAGTCAACATATCTCCACTCTCTCAACACAATGACTACCCGTGCGACGTCAGGACGGTTGATTGGATGCAGTGAAGGCCTCACCCATATTTATTCATAACCCAATGTTCCCATTATTTTTGTCATGTATCATGTTTTCCTCTTCTCTCTCGCCATTGGCGTAGATAAAATATAATATATATATATATATATCGCAAATCCACCTCAATTCGCTCATTTTCAATGCATTGCCTACCTTTCTCTGCATTGTCCGTCGCTCCTGCCAGGCACTCCTTTCGCCACCTTAATGGAAATCTTGGCACAACGAACAATCAAAGGACATCAAACAAAAAACAAAGTGACGAGTACGAACCACAAACTATCTAATAATTCTTATTGTTTGGTGAAGATGCTATCATTTGAGCTACCACAGTGTCTATGGCATCTGCATGGCTCAAATGCCCATGGAAAGGTCTTCTTTCGGGCGAAAGACAAGAGTGCCATAGACATTTGCGCCATTTAGTAAAACAAATGGTCGGATGCGCCGTGATGATGACGAAAATGATGGTGCATCTGTCCATTTCACCATTAAGGCGCAAATGTCCATGGATATCTTGTCTTCCACTGCCTCTTTCATAAAGGAGTACAAGTCATCATTATCACGAAAGAAGTGGTTTCCCAAGGTTGTACCTTGGGAAAACCAAGGTTGTACATATCGTACCTTGGACCAGTCCTTCGCACCGTATCTGCCCACTGCACACATCAGAAGCTGAAAGGAAATTGCATTGTTTCAGCGAGCAAACAGGACAATGTACTGAAACACATCTAATGCAGCAGTAGAAGCCAATTTTCATAATCCGCACATGGAAACTATTCTGTTTTCCCATTGGTTGCTACATGATTTTACATACAAACTCAAGACATATGACACGTGGAAAAATATCTAACAAAAAACGTAGTTGTTATCATTACCAACGATCCCAGTGGTTCATCTCTTATACACTAGCCCAGTTGCCTAAACCCACCAGGTCCTCTTCCTCCGTCCATCTGCCGTGTCTTATTGACCTGTCCAGTGTGCGCAGGTAACGTGTACGACACTGCTGACGAGTGCGACCCGGCATGTGGTATGTCACTGCAAACAATACACGTTTCTATATTTCATAGTAGGTTGACAATACACGTTCCTATATTTCATAGTAGGTTGAAGGTCCCCGAATCTGTTTTGAAATCTCAGTGATTTCGCATATATAATTCTTTGTAGTGCTAATCAGTTTCAAGTATAAGTGCAGAATATAATACCCGTCTTGTACGTATGAGGGCTTCCCACAATCAGGTTCGTATTTTTTGAGGGTGCCGAGGGAAAAATACAACAATTCCAGATCTACCAGGTCAATGCGTATTATATTTGGTCAAAAACCCAAAATTCCCTGGTTTGAAAATGTAGCTGTAAGAAACTCATCGAGAACGCGAACGTTTGAACTACCATATTGGAACTTGCGTCCAATTGCGAGTAGTATTTAAAAAGTTCCAAAATGTCATGATCCCATATGCTAACTCACCCTTGTCCCATTGCACGGTGCCATTGAGCTGCAGCGACTCGACCAGCTTCATCAGTCTCTCGTCCTCCTCCACCGTCCATTCCCTGAATCGTGGCAATACCGTAACCCAATCAATAGTCATAAACAAAAGCAGTATCATCATATGACCAGGGTTCGCGTCAAAAAGGCTGTGCTCACAAGAACAAAAATAGACTCATTCCTATGGCCAAAATGACCAAGTCCGTCCTAAAGCCTGTAGACTACAGAATGATTATGATTCTTGTACGGTGATTTTGCTACAACCGTGTCCATATCCGAATACAGTAACCCTCACTTCTTAATGATGTCATTCGACAGTTCACTCTTGTACTTCTCGAAACATTGCCATGCAGTACGACGCGTGCCCATCTTCTCCGCCACTACAGACCATGAGATGAAGCTGAAGAGGGAGGGAATTACGATGAATACCAATTGGAGACAAGTCTATTTTTTTCGATGCTCGATTTCATTCCGTAGTTCATCTTGAGGGCATGCATGCACTTGGGCTATTCACGGTTATGCAAGCAGCGGGAGGCATCGCTCGGCCTGGTGCCTGCATGTCCATGTAGACATAAGTAGGCATGTATACTTGAGGGTGACAAAAGAAATGGTAAACATTGGTCCGAAGATTCTCAGAACAGAAAGAAATGATGAATTCGCATACTTCTCCTTCGCCAGCCTCTGCAGATTCTTCAACTCTTCTGCGGTCCAAGCAGTCTGAAAACGACTTTCTTATACCGTATAAACAAAATTCAGCGACAGAGGAATGGAATCCCATGAAATCTTATTGATTAAATTTTGGTAAATAGAGTGGAAGGCAGAACATCCATTAGAAGTCAAAAATCATCGAGAATTTGTAAAACTCATGAAACATAATTGCACCTTGTTCCACTGTGGGGCCTGCTCGTTGCACCACTTCAGTCTCAATGCGGATGGAGATCGCTGGCCCTTGAACTGAAACGGACGATCAGTAATCTTACAGTATGCCTAACGAATCGCTAACTGATAGAATCTGATACCGTACATCTCTCATAGCGATAGTCGCCCAATCTACAGTAGAGTAGTCGCCCACCAGCACATCCTTATCAGCGAGGTTACTGTAAGAAGGATCAATTTCCAGCTGTGATATCAATCAATACTCACGCTTGGTACTGTATTCTTCTCTGCAGGATCTCCAACTTCGTGTTCCATTCTTCTCTCTCCTCGGGGGTCGTAGTCACACCGCCATTTCGCTTCTTCTCGATGACCAATTCACGCCTGGAAATAACTTTTTTTTAAGAACCGAAAGGATCAAGAACGATTGACAAAACAGGTCAACCAAAACATAAATAGATTCGCTTAGACAACAAAAGACCGGGTATTGAGAAAACATAATTTTCAAAGTATGAATGCATAAATCAATAAACATGAGTAAATGAGCGATCAGCCTATAGTAAAAAACCATGATATGATAAGTGTATAATACATTAGGCATAAGACACCCTGATCGGAAAATCAACGGTCGACTCACTGTGCGTAGAGGTCCGTGAGACGTTGTTCGATGAGCGATGAACGTACTGCATTGTGCAGTTTGGACAGTTCGTCCTTCGACCCTGCAACAACACCTCAACTATGAGAATGACAGAACATGGAATAGGCAATTCTAGAAAGTAGACACTGACATCTAGTAGACAGGTGATTCACAGTCGCAACGAAACAATAAATATGCGTGTAAAACAAAAGCAGCAGTCACTCCCCCCTGATGTAGGCGTTTTAAAATACCGTACACTTTGAAATTACGAAGAGACACGTGATTCAGAATCGCAGCGAGGTCAGCAGTTACTACTTCTCAAACTACTAGGCAAGCGATTTAAAATACCGTACACTTTCTCTCCTCCTTGAGGAGTGGATCGTAGATCATGCACGCCTGCTTCCTCTTCGCCTCCACGTTCTGGGGCGGACACTGTAAACAGAACATTCCCTTTACTTATTGATAATTACTTTCCTTTGCTCTTTTGGCACCACATAAGCACTATTTCGTAAAAAATCAAAGAAGTGTGGCACGAAATCAACAGGATAAAATGTAGGGAATCGAATCAGGATTTAAGATAAATCTTGAGAAAACATACCATGCCGTGCGCGTCCTTGAAGTACGGCGGCAGGAACGTGTTCACGGGAACCTACAATGGCCAAGATAATAGTTCCTAAAGATATGTGGAGTTCTTCAAAGCTGCAGCGCATTACTCTCCACCGTACATTGAATTGAAAAGGGCAATTTTGTTTGCGTTCTATTTCAATCCGATTTCGATGCCTCTATCATGGCCTTTCACTTCTTGGGTAATACGTGATGACCACGTTCGACACTGGCTATGTAAAACGTGGTCACATATTACCGTAACATAGCCAGTGAGTACCGTATCATCTCCCTTTTTGACCCAAAAATTTTACCCTACCATAACCGATCCAGGCACTGTTTGTTCAAATTTTTAAACGACTATCGTATGTACTTGCTAAGGCTGTTAGACTTCTAGATCGGTTATGTTTCACGGAAGCAATAACTGTCAAGCTAAAGGATCGATGAAAGATAACCGAACTCGTAGCCTAACTACCAACTCTATACCATACCTTCCTCTTCGAATTGCAGTCATCTCTCATCTGCGACTTCTTCGCATGCAGTGCTCGCTGCTTCGCGCGGTTGCGCTCCAGAGCCATTTCGGCCTGCAAAAGGGATGTACAGTAATAATGTTTGGCAGTTTATGACTATTTTATGGGTTAAGTTTCAAGGTCATATATGTGAGAATATATCCTCCATAACAATAATCCTAGTCATAAATGAAGCCATACCTTGTCTAGCAACTAATTTATGCTCGAAATCACAGTGGTTATGACTATGTGCGAATAAAGCCAACGTGCAGTACAACTGAGCATGGAATGATCAATCACCTTCGCGATGAGATCCGCAACAAGATCACTCATAGCCTCGTTCATGGCAAGCACTATCTGCAGGTTCTCCTCGTACTGAAAATATTACATTTTATTAAAATTCAGAATAAACAACTGACGTCTTCAGTGAGCTCCATTCCGTCCAGTTCATCCTCCTCATCGATGTTCACGCGTATGTTCTCGTTCACCATTGCAGACATCGAGACCAGTTCGGTCTACAAAAGCGGATCGTGAATCATCGGGTTATAAGCTCAAAAGCTATTCAATGTGGATAACTCCAACATTAAAAAAATCTAGTAAAAGCGCTAAAAAGGAGAAAATCAACTTACGAATTCACGGCTATCCTCCTCCTCCTCCTCCGTCTCCTCTTCATAGCCTGCCTCCACGCTCTCTTCATCGGGCGCCTTGGCGATCTCCGCCATGACAGATGCCGATGTACATGGGACGTCGTCTATACCAAAGTCCATTCTGAATCAGAAAAAATGTATATTTTCGAAAATACGCAAGATCGCAGCCGTTCAAAATGCTTACAAGCTGCCGAAACTATTAAAGAATAGTTAATTTAGGCTGCGAACACAAACAATTTCGTTGAAAATGGTAAACAAGGCTCGAGAAACGCCGGTAACGATGAGAAAAAATTATTCAAATAAAAATTTCAGCCTGGAAAAGCTACCAGTAAAAGGCAGAAATATTGTTATAATTCACGGTTCTTGATACACCACGATGGCGGTGTTATGTCTAGGCCGAGGAAGGGTGTTTACTTATTTGTTCAGCTTTCCTTCCATATATACTCATTTAAGTATAGTTTGCTGGGTATTTAGATTTTCTAACTTATTGCAGAAGATGGCGACCGGAATGGCAAGTCGCATGAACAGTGTCCGCGATTACTTTGATGCTCTCGAGCGACTGTTGAACAGAGAAAACTGGGAATCTGCCGAGGTTCGCTTTGAGATTACCTGAGTTTTTTGTTGCTTTTTTCTCTAATTAGTCTCTCTATCTATCTAATTAATCTCTTCCTTGTAAGGCAGTTATGTGAATTTGTTTCAGGAAGCCGGAAAGCTCCTCTCCATTGGCGGTCCGCACTCTTCCCTTCCATTCCTTCACGTAAGTATGCTTTCGTTTTTTTACATTGTTAAATTTTATGAGTAAATGATTTCCGCAAAAGTAATTAGACTGAGCCGAAATATTAATGTAATTTACGTCGAACAATACGAATTGAGGGGCAATTGACTAGTTTTCATAATCAACTTTAATCCTTGCATTCATTGTGGCTATTGGACTATGAGATATTATACAGACCGAAACACTGAGCCCAGTAATTACAAGTTCTGTATATTTCTGTGCTCTAGCCACTAAAAGTTACTTACACTTACTTACCATATAAATAAAATGATTTAGTTGAACAACCTCGGGAAGCAGCGAGATCGGCCATTCCTACAGGACGATTCATTCGATCAGATCGCTGTCCTTCATCTTCAGGTTTATATTTCAATCTACGATCCAATTCAGTGTTTAAAAATCAGGTCGTTGTATCCGATATTGCATATTCTCTCGGATTTGTCAATTAGCATTAAAGGTTCATTCGGAAGTTGCAGAACTATGGCATCTCACTAGAGTCTAAACATCATCTGTCAGAAAGCATGACCGTCCTGTTCATTCAGTCATAGTTGATCAATTTGCTGCTAGTTAAAGGGGACGATATATCCATAAACCGTAAACAAAACAAGATAAGCATTGACTGATTCATTAAACCAGTGACGTTAAGGTGCTCTACCACCTCAACGTTGACGGAAACCACGAGAGCGCCTACCACGTCCACACTCAGGTAATGAAGGATGAGAGTTACAGTCCTTAGTGTATCATGCACACGATCACGACCGAAGTTATCAGACACATTCTGAAATAATCCTGCGCAGTGCATATTTTGAATTTATAGTGTTGATTTCATGCAGAAGTTACGCATGAAATATAAGTTTATGTTTTGTTGATAATGAAGTAGCGACTTAAATTTATATATATACGAAACATTTACATGATATTCTGCACTCTGAAATGTGAAGTTTCTTTACATATCGTTATGATTCGCAAGTTTCCATTTTACCATTATAGCGCAAATGTCCATGGCGCTCTTATTTCATCCGCTAAAATACGAAGTTTCTTTGCAGATCATGCAGACAGTGACGAACGAAGTGCTGAGGAAGAGGAAGGACGGAAACTGGTTCCTGCCCATCTTCTATGCAATCTGTCGCGATCTGAGGAACACGGCTAAGATGGTATACTGTACATTCATAGAGGGAAACATTTGTGAATGGCACAACTGGGTGTTATGTGTGGTGCGGGTTCAGGGACACAGCATGATGGAATTATTTTGCCTTCTCGTTGTCCGCTCACCTGTGCCGCAATATGATAATGCTTATTGATGTTAGATGCGCTAAGTGGGATATTTGAGAGGTCACAAACAACAATTCCAAGCACTCCGTGTTAGATTCTCAATATGACTCCCAGTAGCTAGATAAAATTCCTTGAAAGTGTGATTTAATTGTGGCCTATTGTTCCATGAGAGCTCAAAAAGATCCTGGACCTGATCAAGGAGAACGAGAACGAAACACTTTCTTTCTCAATCACTCGCCTATCATAGTATTTGACATGGGTATTGGTTAAAATGGCTATGGCACAATGGCCGTATGAATCATTTGACTCGTTGAAAACATGTTGCGATGCGATTATTTCACTCGAGCAGAGTTTCTAATCAGATATGAAGTCTTTTGGAAGTTCATAAAAACCTTTTTACTGTAATGCGCATGTGTACTTGGAGCGATAAGATATGTATAATGGGGCATATATTAGTGGTATCAGCAATACAGGGGTGTATTCCCATTCCTTACAACTCCTGTCCAAGTATCCCCTTTTGATCGTCTCACCATCTGACATGAGGTCTCTGTTGTTGGACCACGAATTCGCGTGTCAAGTGTCATGTCAGATGAAACATACCGTAACCCCGATTGCAGGCTGACGAATTGGGTGATTCGCGGGACGACGAACGAGAGACTTCCTTCTACGAACAGTGCGCTTCCTTCATCATGGAGAGCTACCGAGCCTGCATCAATGACAAGTGGGTTACTGTAGGATTACTGTAGCATACTGGCGATTACTGTCATTATCCATTTCTGATTTACACGGCCAATGAGGTTACTGTTTGCTTTGTGTGAAATCCTAGTCCCAACCACAACTGAATCTAGAGAAACCATGTTGTTATAAGTTTCAGGAAATGCTTATGAACCAAATTGGCTGTTTCAACCAATAGTCGACAGGCTGATGACTCTGAATATATTATAAAGAAAATCCCTAGCCTAGTAAACATTCAGTGGCGGTCACTAGGAGTTCTAAATTAGTAAATTTGTGATAATTCTTCGCAGCGCTGTAGTCTCTCCTCCTAATAAACAATCTCGCTGTGAAGGATAATGTTGGAAATTTTACCGATGTAGAACTCCTAGTGATCACGACGAAATGTAGTGTTCAGTCGCGACTTCTCTGTGTCCAAGAAGGTGGCCATCCTCAACATGACAAATCAGCTCTTTCGGATATACTTCAAGGTATGTATCTCCCTTCTTTGACACATAAGCAATGAGATTCCAAATGTGAATTCTAACATCCCCTAATCTCTTTCGTGCCGATGTATCAGATGTGTTCATCTGGCGCACATTCGCTCGGAAAAGAATAGAGTGTTCAGAATAAGCGTATGTAATGGTCTACTCAGTCAGGGACAAAATAGCACATTTCCAAACATTTCCTCAGAAAAAATCACATAAGGGTCCCTCCTTATGATTTTTGATCCCCGCCCGCTGACCGACCCGGAGGAAAAAATCACATAAGGGTCCCCCTTATGATTTTTGACCCCCCGCCCGCTGACCGACCTCCGGAAATGTAGTTATTTTGTCCCTGTACTCGGCATCAAGTCCAATGTTAGAGATGCTTGCAATAGAGGGAAATGAAGGGATCTCAACTTTGTGAACTGTTGCCATTTCTCAGATCAACAAACTCAATCTCCTCAAGCCGCTCATTCGTACGATCGATAACACGGGAGATCAGTTTAGGTATGTATTACACTCACCGGATATTACTGTAGCTACAACTGAATTAGCAATTTATTTATTTATTTTGGCTCGAAGAAAAGTTCCAATTAATTTAACGGATACCCTTGTGATTTACGCCTTGCGTGAAACATATTTGCACGGGGTTCTCCACAGGATATTTGGATTCATCATAACGGTGAAACATATTTGCAGCGAGTTCTCCATGTCAGACAAGGTGACGTACAACTACTTCCTGGGCAGGAAGGCCATGTTCGACTCGGATCTGCGATTAGGTGAGGATTTATCCATTCCTCTTTATTTCCTGTATTCCAGTTTTTTATTGACTTCCATGGTCTACATTAGTAACGGCATCCGATCTATTGTACTTGAGCAGTTACAGTAGTAGAGTAGAAGCAGATTGCTGACTTTTCGGTAATGATAAACATTCCTTGGGATAATGTTGATATTGAGTCTTGTTTGAATTTCTCGTTATTTATGTTTCTAGTTAAACATATTTGCGACGGGTTCTCTATTGCACATTTCTTTCAGCCGAACGAGCGCTCTCCTACGCCTTCCGCAACTGTCCACCAGAGTGTTCGAGGAACAAGCGACTCGTGCTGACCTACCTCGTCCCTGTCAAGGTACCGTAATCCCTCAGAATCCACTTGGGACACCGAAGCATTTATACACGTTCAGATGACTCTAGTCCTGGGGCTAATAAGATACCGTATTCCTGAAATTCCGGTCAAGAGTCAGATCTATTCAGATGTTCCTCGGTCACATGCCCAGTTCCTCCATCCTGCACAAGTATCAATTGGATGAGTTTCACGAGGTGAGTGAGCAGGGGAGATTGTGTTTCATGGCATGTTTATATCTTTCTGAAAAACGGTTGGAATGCTGCAGTTGTAAGATGTATTTGCTAAGTAAGGTTTCTAAATTAGTAGTAAAGTGCATTTCTCATTCATCTATTCTTCTCGGAGCGATTATCTATCGGATGAAAAAAGACAGCTCCAAGGGGGATCAGACGAATGAGAAGTGCACTGTACTACAGCTTTAGAGAGCCTAATATTTGCCAATTGGAAATTCTGTATATTCTCTCGGATTATCAAATTTTGGCACTGTTGATAGATAAATGTGAATGGGTTTTTGTTTATTTCCAAGACAAGTGGGCCATGATGGTGAAATGGACATCCGGCGCCGCCAGAACGATGACGTATATGTCATCTTCACAATTACGGCGCAAAGGTCCATGACGCTCTTATCTTTCACCCAGATTCTTATGTATGCTGTACTTTAAGGTGGTGGAAGCAGTGAAAGTGGGCAATCTCGCCCTTCTGGATACAGCACTCGCCAAGCACGAGGACTTCTTCATTCAGGTAGTCGTCTAGTTAATTTTTCATCATATTTTGACTAATGATAACCGGGAACGTAGATTTCTCCCCTCCTCCTTCGTGCGGTCCTTAGACTTTTAGTCACATTTTCATTATAGTTTCCCTTTTTCAGACTGATAACGAAAATCAATTCATATAAATGAAAATATGACTAATCCCCAAGAATAGCGTGCATCAGAAGGGGCCATAAATGCACTAGTTTTGTCGAAGGCCCAAATCAATCCATCCTTTGAGGATGATTGAATATGTTTACGTAGACAACCCTGTTCATGTATTTCTCTCAGTGTGGAATCTTCCTCATGTTGGAGAAGCTTCGCACGATCACATTCAGAAACCTCTTCAAGCGAGTGTGAGTGAATTTTTAAGTTTTTTTCTGGCTGCTTGAAAACCCGTCGCTTTCGTCCCTCTTGTGCATTTCATATTCGCTGCATAACACCCTTGATCGATTCAGTCTCATCGACTCAGAATATTCTATAAAAACATTTCAGTAATAATATATTGTTCAATGGCTCTGATCCTTTTCAGTGCCGCCCTGGTTGGAGGCAATCAGATTCCCCTTGATGCCTTCCTCGTCGTCCTTCGACATCTGGGAGTCAACGACGTCGATTCGGACGAATTGGCGTGCATCGTGGCCAATCTCATCGCACAGGTACGGTACATGGGGGGGGGGGTTACGGTAGCATCGATGATACTCTTGACTTGATTATGAGATGGAAGCACCTGCTCTTGTTCTAAGAGCTCACATTATTGTGATGATATAGTATCGTTAGAATCAGATTTGAACGCAGCTATAGAAGGCTATTATTATAGAACCTGCTCCTGTATTTAGTACGCTAGATACAGTAGGTACAAGTGAATATGTTGCCTCAAAGGGTAAAAATTCAAAATCTGCAGTAAAGTGCATTAGTCATTCATCTCTTTTTTGGGCGGTCGAGTGTTGGCAATGCGATTAGACGAATGACAAGTGCATTTTTCTACCGGTTTTCAAACCCTAGTAATGATAGGCGGACTACTGTATGAAAGCGAGGATTACGGTATTGATTTCTTTGCAGAACAAGATCAAGGGCTACATCTCGCACCAACACCAGAAGCTGGTCATCAGCAAAGTGTCTGCATTCCCACCACTCAGTGCATAGATGCACTCTCCCAATTGCACACCCATTGTTGATGTATACATCAAAAATTACTTTGCAGACCCAATTCATTTAGGTTTCACACAGGCTATTTATGATGTTGTTGGTAATTTGTTATTGTTCTCAAGTCTCTTGTTCTTTGTAGTGAAACAGGTACTCAATGCCGTTGTTTGTTTATTGATTGTTTCCCTAACAGATCTCATGTGATGTTTCTTACTCCTTGCAGAATCAAGTAGTATCCTCTTCTTTATTCAAAGTATGTTTGTACACATAAAGCATTCATAATGGACGAGATGCGGACCAAATGATCAAGCGAGATTAGAGGGAATAAGGCTATCATCACCTTGGGAGGATACGGTAATCGGAGGACGAAAGCACTGAAAGGAGTGCAGACTGTGACTATTATGTAAGGTAAGTATATAAACTCGTATCGACAGTCAAGCAAGAGTAGTCAGCAGTTATTTGAGCATATCTAGGGACGAATTTGGCAATGGCACTATATGGTAAGTACTTTGACTGAACTCAGTTCGAATAAGGCTGACGAGATTATGGACTGTTATTAGCCTACTCAACGGAATAGAGGAGCTTCAGACAGGGGACAATGTTGCACATACAATATAATACAATTCAAATTTGGCGGGTGTCCCGAGGGGAAGTGAGAGGGTTACTGTAGGCTCACATGGACTTTTCATCGTGATGGTGCTTCTTGGCCTCGCGCGTCTCGAAGTGCATGCCATTAGATGGAAGTTGAGACGGGAAGAAGGGAAAGATGAGGGCGCCCAGCCATCCCGATCCCATTACGTTCCTGAAGAACGGATAATCAGAGATTATTAAAAGCGGATGGGAAAGGTTGATGGTGTCATATTCTGGAGCCGGACTCATTATTACACTGTAGAAATTCAAAAACGCAACCTTGATTACGGTAGGTTACTAAATTCTGGGATACAGTAATCAGGTACGGTTGGATTTCTAGAGATTCCGACTGCAGAATATCGGACCACGAAAGGCTACGGTAGAACGTGAACTGACTTGATGTTATCGAAGAATCCGAGTTGATATGCGTGAATCTCCAGAAGATACTCAACACGCGTCTGGCCTCTCCAGATACAGAAGACCTGAAAAGGACGCGAATGAACAAGTACAGTCCAGCCCAATCCCCCAAGCAAAGGGGGATCCCCTGACATCCCCTGGACTTTTTCTCGAAAACTATGCATTTTCTTAGAATCTGAAAAATGCTGTCGTGTTCTACAAAAAAATACGCTTCTGATGTAACACAACGCGAATTTTATTTTTTCACCTGGAAGTACCTAGAATTTTTGAAAGAAAATCTGCCTATCAATAATACCAAATTCAAACTGCTCTAATTAAGCCAAATTTGGTTGAAATACACGGAAAAGGACTCCATTAAGTTGGTAAAATTACAATCAGCTTAATCCGAAGAAAACTGACTAAATTAGAGCAATTTGAATTAGGTGTTATTGTTAGGCCGAATTTCTTTCAAAAATTCTAGCTACTTCCAGGTGAAGAAAT
>JACMIF010001227.1:0-12446 GCA_014805445.1 Diplogasteroides magnus | reverse complement strand
AAACAAATGGGTACCTAATTTTTTTTCTTAAAAATATATGTTATGTAGAATTGCTTCGGCTTTCATATTCTGGGAAAATTACTTTTGACAATATTTTTTAAAATTATGAAAATGCCGATTTTTCGAGGTCGACCATCATTATCTCCGTTGCCGTTACAGATACGGTCTTGCACCCGGAGAAATAAAATGGTCAGCAGAAAATTTGCTACAGAATGAGTGCTTCGCCAGCCCTCTACGATGAGTTTGAAGCGAGTTATGAGCGCTCCAACATCATGACGAAATTCATCTGTAAAACGATTGCGAAATTTTTTCAGACCGAATCACTACAAGACGTTCATTGGGGTGCCCATACCTACTTCCAGGAAAAAAATCAGAATTTAATTCGAAAGTTTCCCACCCGGTTCCGCCCTACCTTGAGTTGAAAAATTATCAAGTCTTAATGGTTTAATGTACGCATACGTTACTAAAGTAGAAATTATTGATATTCTTTATAGAGTTGTTTCAGCGCGAAACCACCGGGTACAACGCATAAATATTGATTTCGATGCTTACTTGAGTGTGAATTGGTTCTTCTTACCGGCTATTGCCCTTGTATACAAATTGGATGCAACATGAAGCCTTGCGTGAAGGATAATTAGGTCATTATGGCGCAATTGTCAACGGCTCATTCATTATTCACCCCCTATTTTGCAATTCTTACTACTCTGCCAATTTCGTGCCATTTAGAAGCATTTAGGCTATACAATTAATGTTATTTGGACATTGAAACTCTTATTACTTTCCAACTTCTTACTAGTCTCTCTGCCCATTTCATGGTTTTTAGACCTGTATATTCTTTGTACATCTAATTCTAAGTTTATCTTACTTTGCAGATCCTGGGCGAGCCCCTCTCCTGTGTCGATCTCTCCTCATACTCTGTGTATCTCGTGGTGGACGCTGAGGAGGAGTACTTCCCGGAGGAAGTGGAACAAGTCAGGAAGGCGGTCAGTTATTCACATCATATCACAAAATCATACATGGGCAGGGATCGAGGCAATAGTGTGAAAGGCGGTCAGTCATGCTATTGGTTTGGATGGGACTTTTTCTAGTATTTATAATAAAGGTGGCATCCTTATTGCATCACAAAATATTGCTAAGTGTTATCGAATTGATGTTGGGTGAAATCACCAGGAACGTAGTCAAATAGCAAATAGCTATAATATACTTGCCCGGAAGAGCTGGAACAAGTGATGAAGGCTGTAAGTTATTCAGTCTCATATTCATACAGTGAGGTCGGTATGACATCACTTGCGCACTCAATGGAAAAAGGCACTTGCTCACAAACATTCATAGTTTTGTTTCTATGATTATCGCTAACGATCGAACAATTGAGTTTTGAATGTCAGTAACGCTTCCAACGAATGTGGTGATTTGGAGTTTTCATGCGGATGTAAAGATGATTGAAATTTTATTTGCTATTGGTCTGCTACCTTCGATGAAATATTATACCACATTTCATACACTATCAGATATTACTACATCCTGCTACAGTAACCCATTCATTTTGCTACAGTATCGCTCATTCACCATACATTATCCCTCCTGTTTCAGGTTGAAGAGGACGGACTGAACGTGATCGTGTTGGCCGACTGGTACAACAAGGACGTGATGGAGAAGATCAAGTTCTTCGACGAGAACAGCAAGTGAGAAGATTGTAGTTTGATCTTTGATCTTTGTAGTTTGAACGAATAGTACAACGACATACTTGTAGTTACTGAATTGAACTTTGATGTCTGTTGTTTGATCTTTGGTCTTTGTAGTTTGAACGAATAGTACAATGGTATACTTGTAGTTGGCGCATTGTACTTTGTAGTTTGATTTTCTTCAGGAATTCTCTAGTGACAGACTTATAGTTAGCGCTTTGCCTCTTGATATTTGTAGTTTGATCCCTTGATATTTGTAGTTTGATCTTTGATCTTTTGCAGAGAGTGGTGGACGCCCGAGACTGGAGGTGCGAATGTGCCCTCACTCAACTATCTACTGTCGTCGTGGGGCATCGAATTTGCGGATCGAGTGGTGGAGGGAAATCTGACCATACGTGGGTTACTGTAATCGATCGATATTCACTTACTACTACTGTAAGATACTGTAGTCGAATTATCTGCTTGCTTTTGCGGTTAATGAGTGCTGTTATGGGTGTGGTATTGTGAGAAAGCGTACTGTCGCCAATGAACAAGGAACTTTCGTGAGGAACAGATCCTATATATTCCAGGATCTTTGTTCTGGTTAATTTGCGTTTGAATTCAAGGGAGAAGCCTAAAAATACTGTTCCAATTACTAATCTCTCAGGAATTGGTCATTTTAGAAGTTGACTTCTTTTTCCCGGTGTTCGAGACACACATAGTACTCTTGCGTTCCACAAAGGATGTGCGTGACCATGTATTCTGTAATAGGGAACGTATTATGCTACTTTCCTCGCTGCACTCTTTCGGCTGGCCGTCTTCTATAAACGATGATTCACCGGGGCGCACGGACGAAAATATGTTCCATAATGTAGGGTGTCGCATTTGATGCTTTTAGTGCATTCGTCGTTCGTCTAATCTCCGCGGAGCGGTTGTCTCTATCATGTGATAGACAACGGCTCCGGAGAGATTAGACGAATGACGAATGCACTAAAAGCACCAAATGCGACACCCTACCATAATGCGTTCCCTACTCTGCAATGACTTATACTTCTGATTCAGATGACGTCCACTCTTCGATCAAGTCTGGCGCGGCCATCTCACGCGCGCCTGCCAACTCGTACCTCGCCTTCGGTGACGTCATCGACATTGTGAGAAATTAAAATTTCCCGTCTACTCCCCGAATCGGGGTCAATCAATCAATGCGAATTGGCAATTTCGCATCATTTTCAATCAATAGTTTACCGTAATCCTTGCAGACAGACGAGATCATATCGGGCGACGTGGCGCAGCAGAAGCCGGCGAGACTGCCTGTGTTCGCACTCGTGAGACTCAATAGGACGGGGTGAGTGGGTGGATGTGCAGTAATTCTTATGCGGGATATGTTATGGGATGTTATGGGTTGACCCTGATTTGTGGTTTCAGTAGTTCGTAGATTTGGTTGAACCTGGTTGAAGCATGTTTCAGCTCGGATATTTATATTGTAATACTATGTGATTTCGCTGAGCGAGTCATCTTTTTGAAAATAATAGTCTTTATTGTGTCTATCGTGGTGCACAAGTGCTCGTAGGTATTGTAGGGAAAGCAAGCTGAAGTGCATTGTTCTATCTAATTCCCTCGGAACGGTTATCTATCACGCGAGAGACAAAACCTCTCCTAATTAGACGGTAAAAAATGAAAATAAATGCACTTCTGCTTGCTTTACCTGCCCTGCTCGTAGGTTTGGTTGTGGTTTGAAATACGTGTCAGCGTCACTATTTATCCCATGACATTATGTAATTTCGCTGGGAGCAAACGAGCCCGTTTATTGTAATAATAAAGTTAATTTACAAGTCTTTAGTGCTACCAATCTTTAATGTTAGCGGCGATTTTCAATCGATAACTTACAGTAATCCTTTCAGTTCCGGCTTCATCTCGGTGTTCTCGGACTCTTCGTGTCTGGAGTCTAGGTATATTTTTCTCATAATTAAAAATCGATTAGTCATCTCCATTTATACGCCTCCAGTCGTTGCAAATACTTTTTTGTACAAAAAATCTGTAACAGCTGGGTGGATGCAATCTCTGAAACAATTGTGCAATGGGCTGCGGTTTTTGTTATGTTTGTGCCCATTAACATTTGTGTTTCATGACGTGCATAAGTGCCTACGCTCGGTCCAACGCTGCTAGGTCAAAGTCAAATTCATTTCTGATTCTTCCATTCTCCGCGGAGCGGTTGTCTATCGCTTTTAGAGAATGGAAGAATCAGCTCCGCGGAGAATGGAATCTAAGACACATATCAAACGTAAACAATCACTACAGGGCCGCATCCATCGACTCGTGCGTCCCACTTCTCGATTTGTTGCTGGATGCAGCAGCGTACGGAGTGCCGCACGACTTCTGCGACCATCTGACACAGGTACGGTAGAACGTCACGTAGCCAGTAGAGTACGGAATAGGGAACGATTTATGGACCGGTTATCGTCCGTGTGCACCTGAGAATCATTCTCTCTCGCTCATCATAGACGACCGGTCGAATGAGAACACAGACAAAAGTCAGTCCATAAGTCGTTCCCTAGTACGGAAACACTGAGAGTAAGGTACGATCGGTTAAGTTTCATTAGTGATGACCTGTTTCTTGATGAGCATTTGTGTTTCACGATGGGCATATAATCTGTCAAATTGTTGACGATTGTTTCTTTCTTGTAGTTTTTCTTGGTAGAAATGGGTAGAAGTGCATTCATTGTTTCTCGTTCTCTGACAGGCAGTTGTCCTCTTTTGTCGTCATTGACAACCGGGTCGAGGAGAATGAGAGAAGACGAATGCACTTCTACTGATCTGCTCAACACTAGTTTCTTCTAGAGACCGCCAATCGCACCCTTTCGCACATCGAAGTGCATTCCATTTCTCTACGTCATTCGGAGCGGTTGTCTATCAGCGGAGAAAGGCAACCGCTCCGAATGACTTAGAGAAATGAAATGCACTTCGAGGTGCGAACGAGGTGTGATTTGCGGACTCTAGTTATTTGTAATTGAGCTAGGCGTAACCACTATAACATGTTACAGATGTCCTTTCTAGTAATATTTGTGTTTCAGTAGGCGTTTATATAATCTTTATCCAATATCTTAAGATTTCACCTGTGCTTTATACTTGAAGTGTAACTACAGTAAAATGATATTCCAGATGCCCCATCCCTTCTCGCTGTCCCTCTCTCGTCCCACTCGGAGTGCGGTGTCCAAGAACTTCGCCTCGCTGTCTTCTGTTGTGCAGGCAGTGGAGGGAGACAAGGTGGGTCAATGTGTGAAAAACAGCAGCGTCATGGTCATTTGCGCCATAATGGTGAAATGGACACGTGAGCCCGGAATTGATGGCGCAAGTTCCCATAGTCCGCCAACCGGGAGAAAAGGCATAGAGTATACTCTGAAGACTGGTGTATCGGTTTTTGTTTTCTTTAGTGGTAGTAATGTGCCTAAAATTGATGATAGTTGAATGGCTATGGTTTATCCACTGCCTGAAACATATTGGTTCCTGCATTTCTCAAAAATGTAGGAATTGTAGTCGCACTTGTCATATTTGTTGAACGATCGTCTCGTAATCTAACAGACATAACTCGCCTTTGGGATGAAACTTTAAACGAAGAAATTCGAATTTGAATCCACGATTTTCTAACCTCTGCACACTTTCAAATAGCAGACATACGTAAAATAGGGATAGTTCAGTATCTTGTCCGGCGTAATCGAAACCTGTCGGTTCTAGGCGCCATAGATTATGCAACACTAGTCGTATAATGTTGGCCATTGATGATTGGAGCAATTCGATTCTCAATGCTATTCACGCAGAGACGGGCTGATCCTGGGATTTACGGGGGTACCCCCGCAAAATTTGGCAATTTTATGTCCGGGCTCCCGCAAAACCGAACTTTTTATTGGATTTACTGTCGTGCTACCCAACTCTGAATTCGCGATCATTCCTCAATGTAGAACTAGAGTTACTTGAGAGAAACGTTATAAATGTTCTGTTTGAAGACTGGTTTGGATTTTTGAAAAATATCTGCAAAGACTGCATGACATTGAGAATAGTTGAGTGGGCGCTATTTACCCTCTCCATGAAACATATTTGTTTCTTGGTTTCTCAAATAATAGGAATTCTAGTCATGAATATGGAGAGAAAGAAATCCAAATCGTAAGGGTCAATTTATACATAACCACATTTTGAAATGCGGAATATGAAACCAGTGACTTTCGAACCTTTGTGTACTTTCAAAACACGAGCATTCTCCAATTATGCAGTTGGTCCATAAAGTCAGCTATTTATTCAATAACAGTTGTTCCTGTGCCACACCAGCGGTAGAATATTGCGCGCTGATGATCGGAACAATTCTGACCACGATTTATGGTGTCGCTATCAGCCACTTTAGTGCAGTTGTCATTCGCCTAATCTCAGCTGCGCGGTTGCATAGCACATTATAGAGTACCGCTCCGCTGACACTAGACGAATGACAATAGCACTAAAGTCATTGATAGCGATACTCTAAATTCGAACCTTTGATTCCTTTCCATTGTTGCTCTTTCAGCTCATCTACCGTCTCATTCCTCAATGCAGATCGTATCCTCATCTGATACCCAGACCAGTCAATAATCTCACTTTCCCGACGTAAGTATTAGGGATTCTAAATCGTTAAATTTGTTGTCATTCTTCTCCGGAGCGCAGGTGTCTGTTTCTCTGATAGACAACCGTTCTGAGGAGAAGAATGCCGACAAATTTACCGATTTTGAGCCCCTAGTAAGCATATGCTTGGATGTAAATTATGATTGGCAGTTTATATGCGAAATCGGTTATGTTTCACTTGATCCTATATCTGGAAAGTTATAATTCAAGCGAAACATAACTAATATCGTATGCTAACTGCCCACCCTAATGTAAATGCTCTTGTCATTACTGATTTTTTGAAGTTGATGAATGTAATCGTCATTTTCAGTGACGTCACGGACCGCTCGCACGAAGCCTTCGGACGCATCGTCTCCTCTTACAGTACCGTGCAACGAGAGGTACGGTAGCTGTTTCGTTTTCCTTGTGCGACTCTAGAGCATTCCAAACTCCGCAATAATAACGGTTGGCAGAAAGACTACTTTCTGGGTTATGTTTCAGCTCGGACATATAATTCGAGATGTATAAACCATGAAACGGGATCCAGAAGGTAGTCCATCTTACAACAATAATGGTCATACAATGACGGATTTCTGCAGCAACCATAGTTTACAGTAGTCGTCATCCTACAGTATCCTACAGTAGGACTAGCAGCTTACATGCGGATTCGGTTATGTTTCGCCGATAGTATAGCACGGAATTCATTACTTTCATGAAACATTCCTGATCTCGTTTGCTAACTGCCAACCCATCCTACAGTAACCCTGTTGCAGACTCGAGCTCGGTCTATCTCCGCGTATCCGCCTCGGATGCTGCAGGAGCCACTCACCTCGGCCCCTCAACCAGGTACTGTATCGATTGATTTTTTAAAGGATGATTCAGTAATATAGACTGATTTTATCATCGTAAACAAGGACAGTCTGGCCTTAGATACTGTGGCGATTGATTTATTATTTTTTATCGTCGATACTGTAGCAAAAGCCGCTGTGTCGTTTGACCTGCTTCTTACAGAGGATACTGTAGCTAAAGATATTGGTTTCTCCTTCTGAACAAAGTACTGTAGCGAGAGATACTGTATTTATTGATTTTCTCCGTATCGATTGCAGGAATGATCTACCCGTTCCTTTCCATCTGCATCTTCCTCGTGCTCTTCCTTCTCCTGGCTAAGCTGTGTAGATGGAAAATGCCCAGGACGAGGATTTTGGGCACCCGAATACTGTAGTCGGAGGGTACTGTATCTATTTATTTATTTTCTTTATAGCAAATATTGTAGCTACCGATATCGATTGATTTGTCCTTGTTATCGGGGATACTGTAGCTAATGACACTGTATGAATACTAATTCGGCAAATGTTTTATGTGAACAATAATACTGTAGCAAAAATATTGTGTTGACAATTTTTTGAAGTTGGTTATTGAGACTCCCAAATAGATTTTCTGGGATAACTCGTGATTTCGGCACATTGCTAATTTAATACTTTTCTGAAAAGACTATTGGATAGACTTTGTTTGTTTTAGTCACTGTAATATGTTACTGTAATATTTAAACTTGTCTTATCTTAATCATTTGAGAGATACTGTAGCTTTCATTATGTAGGTTGGGTACTGTATTAGGTCGGGTTCCCCCGTATATCACTTTCTGTGGCCAAATGCCCTACAATTATATGGCAAACATGTTTGTATATAGCGGGTCCGTACATTTACTGTTGTTAACCAGTAACCGATATTTGTTTCAAAAATAAAATAACATTAGAAGTGAGTCGGTTAGTGTCTGCAGTTGGACAACAGTTGCGAGTGTATGAAGACAAGGGTTCCTATACGGTAGTAAAGTGCATTTCTAATTCCTCTAATCCACTCGGAGCGGTTGCCTATCGCTCGTAGAGACAACCACTCCGCGGAGATTAGGCGAATGAGAAATGCACTTTATTGCCGCTTTGGAATCTCTAATGCAGACAGGGGGATGTACTAATTGCAAGGCCGGCACTCAATGATTTCTTCATATCACAGCCTCCTTCATTCTGGAGGAAAGGCAAATAGAGTCTGCCCGAACGTGATCGATACTGATGAAGAAAGAATCTACCTACCTACCTGTATCATCTTTGTCGAATAAATATTAGGAAGAAAAAATGAAAGTGCGCCAATACCTGAGACTGCACCAAATATTTGCCTGAACAAGGCATAAACCTCGAAATGTCACACTATCATTACCATTACCGGCAAAAAATGCTCTCAGACAAATGCCTCGGTATCCTCACGAAACGCTAGGACTCGTCATCTATTGTTCTTCACAGAGTCGCCTTGGCGGAATCGAACCCGGGTGCTGGGAACGACAGGTCGCGCACTTACACGCTGCGCCACGGAAGTGTTGTAATGAGAAGAGACTTACCTATGAGGTCTCCCAAAGGCGATCTCTATTTGGCTGTTTCTGCCTATAATCCCTTCTTGCGTTGCTGGGTGAGATACAAGAGCTCCCAGGACATTTGCGCCATAATGGCGAAATGGAGATTTGACGGTGCGCATTGCCGAAAATAATGGCGCATCGCTCTTCTTCACAATTTACGGCGCAAATGTCCGTGGCGTGTCTCTCGTTTTTCACCCGCGCAGTCATCCTGCTATCTCGTTCTTTATCTCCATCTATAAAAATACGACAATAATGATAATGACAATATTTAGCCGTGTCACAGCATGCACCCAGAAAAAATACTGCCATTTCTTCTCACAATTCAGTTTCAACCTGCCAATATTGACAGTTTTACTAATAATATTGGCAGTTTGAAACTGAATGGTCAGGGGAAAAAATGGCAGTATTTTTTCTATGTATATGCGCTGGGGATCAAGGCCAGTCTTCGATTAGTCATAAACGTTCCGTCGCATTCCTTCTCTGTTGTGAGTCGTCGCAATAAAATTACCCAAGTTTTGATTCCTTGTCGAGATGTGCCTTATTTGGTCATACTCCCTGTTGGTTGGGTGGACTCTTCTAGAGGGGGATTCCATTCTGAGACGAATATTACCACTAGTTTGTTTCAGATGTTCATATAAACGACTATTTCTAGTACGTAAAACTCGCAGTAACACGGTTAATGAAGGATATTGAACACCGAGGCATCTCGAGTTCTCGACTGTGTTTGGCTATTGGCTTGGCTGAGTAAGTGCATTTCCTGTCTCAAATTCTGCTCCACCCGGTCGTCCTTCTCCGTTGAGAGGTGATCACACGACGAAGAGTTTGAGATAACGAAATCACTTAATCACTCAATTGCTCAATCATATAGTGTATACCCAGAAGCACTTTGGACAAGCAGGGTTACGAAGTCCTAATAGTAGCCGGACTTACCGGTGGGCCCCACCAAGCGTTATCGCTTGACGTGGTAACATCTTTACCTTTACAGTGTATGCCAGAGGGACCGATGGAGAGAGAGAGGACGTATTGATTGACCTATATGAAGAATTGTTGGTGAATACCACTCGTGGTCATCGCCGCTTTCTAACGTCCATTGTACAAGGGTTGTTAAATTTCGCTTGTTTTTATAAAATTAAAATTTAGTTTAATGAGAAATTGTGCACCAGGTGCTTAGCGACAATGTCTTTCTCAAATGCTCAAATGTTTTAATTGTATTTAAAATTTACATTATAGGATTTATTAATGATGGATCGTCTCCCATCCGAGCTTCTGCTTCGCATATTCACCGGCATGCCAACTCGCCAGCTAAATTCGCTTAATGTAACGTGCAGGAGATTTCGAGACGTTCTCGAATCATCCCCGGGCCGGGATTTGCGCGCAGCCAAGGGGAAAATATGGATGTACTCCACTGGAACGATGGACGGAGGCCAATTCAAAATCAACTATCCCAAATCGGAAATCATTTGTTTATTTATGGGCAGTTCTTGCATCAATTGCACTTGCGAACATTTTGCATGGAAAACACTGCCGACTACTGAATTCTGTTTCGAATACTTAACACGCCGACTGAGAACCATCGAAATAAGCTTAGAAGGCCGTTTCACGCCTTTCATATTGAGCCTAATTCAGCTAATTCACAAATACGTCGATAGCCTAAGGGTATCGTGTTATGGGATAGCGCTAGATGGAGAGCAGTTGCGTTCGCTTCTAAATATACCAAACAATTTGACTCTTCGCCACAACACCGTTTCGTCTAAGAACATTGGCAATTCTTTCTATCAAGGTGAATATTACATTTTTCTATTACTAATATATTATTCTTGTAAACCAGCTTGACGTGCCCAGTGTGGTTGCTATTAGGAACTTTCTAAACGGTAGTAAAGCGCATGCATCGTTCGCCTAATCTCGGCGGAGCTGTTGTCTATCGCTCGTAGAGCAAAATCTCCCCGGAAATTAGAACAATAGGAAATGCGTTTGACTACCGATTTAGAAATCCCATTACTGAGTACACACACTCCTTCTGACTGACGACTGTTCACTCTCAGATCAAATCTATTTAGGAGTCTCAATAGCCAACGTTAATCTGAAAAATTATCAGCACAAAATTTTGCAACAGTAGGGGCTCTAAAACGGTGTAGTAAAGTGCCCTTCTCATTCGTCTAATCTCCATGGATCGGTTATCTCTATGAGCGATAGACTACAGCACAGAGTGGGTTGGACAAATGAGAAATGCACTTTACTACGTTTTAGAAACTCTAATAAGAGATTGAACGAATGACAAGTGCACCGTACTAAGTATCCCTTTGAAATCCAAGTGATATGTAATCAGATTTTAGCTAATTTTTTCAGCAATTGGCGAATATCGCGGATCACTTATACTGGAAAACATAGGCGAAATGCCTCTTGAACGCATCAATATTCTGCTGTCTCATGATAACTTGAGGCTCATTGAGTTCGATGAGTCACCTTTCAGATTCGACACGGACATTATCAAATTGATAATCGAAGTAGGTCCCGAATTTTAAGTCGTAGGTATAATAATATAATTTTATCGTGCATTCCAATTGCACACTTACACATAATAATGTTACACATAATCTCATTTTTCATATAAGCATGAAGCAAATAAATACTAGATCACACCTTTTTTTATCAGAAATACGAAGAAATAGCACGCGAAACGTGCGAACTGGGTATAACAGTTCGGGTAGGGTGCATAATAGGATTTCAAAATCAGTAGTAAAGTGCAATTCTCATTCGACTGATTCACTCGGAGCGGTTGTCTATCTGTCGTGGAGATGACCGCTCCGCGGAGATTAGACGAATGAGAAATGCCATTTACTATTGATTTAGAATCCCTAGTGCATAATAAGTCATTTTTTCAGAGTCTTGGCAAGTCGTCGGTTAAGAAGACGATAATAGTTAAAAGATATTCATGCGATTGGCTTCTAAGCCAAATATTACGCCTGATTCCCGGAACAATCCTTGTCGCGACCTCGGATCACCTCAAGCGCTACGAGAGTGAAAGCGTAAGCGTGACGGCACAAATGAGCCACTTGTGGCAGGAAGAAAGAGTCTCAAAGGTGGAGTTGACTAATTCGCTGCCCCATACAGCCAACGCTTAAATAGCTGGGAAATCGTTGCACTTAAGCATTCAATTTCGTTATTGATGCCTACATTTAATTAATCCTATAATAAATATAGAAAAGAGTCTAAAACGGAAACGATCCATATTTCGCTCCCCAATTCTTGTGTTCGGTTGTGTTTCACGAATGCTTTATCAGCAATACACCGATTCCTCGATTGATCCTGTGTTTTCTCCTGGTCTACAAACCTAAACAATAAAAAATATTGATGAAATCGAAGAAGAAACCCAACAGACGGGACATAATTAAAAGCGAACTTAATGATCTACGATGGAAGGTTTTGGACCTTTTCGCCCCCAAATTCGTGCAATATTCACTCGAAATTTAATTTAATTTATCTACATCAAATTGATGTTACGACATGTACATAATACATATAGAACAGAGAAGAGAAGAATGGGGGAATAAAGGGGCGGGTTGGGGGCACTCAGAGGAAGGGAAACCGACGTCGATGGGACCTCTGTAGCGGGAGAGGGCGTTTGCGTGTCTCGAATGCAGAGGGTGGACGTTACCCTCCGCCATCTCAGCCAGTAACCAATACTATTCTGAGACGCCACGTTCCATATCCCTATAACTATGCTGGGTCCTATTCAGATAGATTGAGTTTGCCTAGTAAGT
>JACMIF010001225.1:3462-25696 GCA_014805445.1 Diplogasteroides magnus | reverse complement strand
TACCTTGCGTGTGTGATGCCGTTCATCCATCTGAGCACGTCCTGGCTGTCGATTTCCCAAACCCAATTTGCCCCCCCCCCCCAAAAAAAAAATCATCGTGCCATAACTTCTTTCTAAGTGGCCTGATATTCGATGTTAGATATTCTAAAAATAGGTAATAATTTCCCGAACAAATCAGCGTTGTTAGCGCTCATCTCCAATATCCATATACATTTTATGGCCAAAAACCGAAAATTTTCGACTCTTTCATTTTTTTATTTTATTATTTTTTTATTTTTTAAATTATTTTTTATTTTTTATTTCGATCGAGGATCAGCATGGGGTATACGTTTTGAACAGTCAAGTCTTCAAAAAAGTATACCCCATGCTGATCCTCGATCGAAATTTTGCCGGTACTGTAGCTCAATCGTGAAGAAATAGGGAGAGTCCCCAGTGTAAGGTGGTTGAACGTTTTTTACCATGACTTTTTACCATGACGTTTTTTACCATGACTTCGCACTCAGTAAAAACTTTCACTCAAATGGACCTAAGTTGTCATATTCGACAAAAACAGTTGTCTTGGCAGGATCGCCCGTGTCTTATGGGAACAGTTTGAAAAGGGGACTGCCAAGGAGTTTGAAACAGGAATGTCGCCTTTGAATGAGAGAAAGAGACCGAGTATGCGACCGTGGACCTGTGGACTATGAATGACAATTGAATGTTTAGCTAAGTAAATAAAGTGAATGGAGAGTAAGGAGAAGTGACGCCATTCAGAAACACAGCCTCTTCCTCTCAGGAACACAAATCAATGTAAATGTGCACTGTTAAGCGCTTGTTCACTAGGGTGGGCACAACGATCATTTGAGTAAAACGAGACTATGTTTCATGTGTGCGTCTTTCGTTCCCGGTGGTCTTGCGCGGTCATTTTTCCATCACGATCGTAGACTGTTATGAACTATAGGGTGAGTACAGCGATAGTTTTATCGTATTGGTAAGACGATCGCTGTACTCACCCTATAGTTCATAACACGAATCTCGCTACGAAAAATCTTCAGAACTTAGAGACAATATCCGACGAAGATTAGCATTATGGTTGGCAGTTTGACTAGATTTTGCTATTTGTTTCAACGCTACGATATTTTTGAAGATATATATTCTGTGAAACATAACCAATGAAGTAGTCATTCTACCAACCGTAATTAGCATGGACTTGTGAAGATACTGATCTTCACAAGTCCATGCTAATTACGGTTGGTAGAATGACTACTTCGCCTTCAATGACTCTTATGAAACGGTGACTCCTCTGGCATTTTACAATCAGGGTGGAAAAAGAAGTGAACGGGGTGAGACTAGGGGTCACATTTCGCAAATTAGTTACAACTTTTCTGTCTCTCGTTAACTCTCGTTCATCATAGACAATTAGTCGTAATTAGTAGAGACCTCGAAATGAGTAGAATCGATTCCCATTTGCATTCTTCTTTTCTCTACTTCATTCCGAGCGGTTGTCTATGCACTGCGAGAGAGAACCGCTCGGCGTGAAATAGAGAAAGATGAATGCAAATGGGAATCGATTCCCACTCATTTCGAGGTCTATAGTAATTAGTAAACAGACAGCTATGATGCACTTTATTTTCGAAAATACGATCCCTAGGTTAGACTGATCGTAAGAATGAATGGGAGCGTGGCATGACAGCCCGGCGCGGACACAGTGGACTAATGAACAACATGCTGGAGTGTGATTCAAAAAGGATGGAAGCGGGGCCTCGCACGTGTGCTTATGTACTGTGAACTGAGGCGCCAAGTGTGAGGCGATACCAGGGGCAGCGTCTAACCCCCTCGATGCTCTCCACTCTCTACACTCTCTCATCTTATCTAGAGGCATGGTGCAAAGTGAGCGAGATTGTTGAAATGGAGGCTCAATGGGAATATACTCGAGATGAGGTGAGAAGGGAGCCAAACAATGGGCATTGATAGCCACAAGGAACTACTCTATAATTGTTTAGAATTAGTGACAACAGTAATTGGGAGAAGTCCGTGAGTGAGAATGAGAAAGGTGTCAGACAAGTTGGCAATAGTAGCCACTGGGTGACATGATTTTGTACTGTTGAGACTGACAGTGATTGGGACAAAGACAACAGAACGATGAAAAGTTGTCCAGGCATGAGGGAATTGATAACATTGATTGCTTTCTTTATGTGGAGATGGATTATGCCAGATTGGTTAGCCATGTAGCGCCACAGGCATGAGTACAATTTGCGCTTCCCTTCATTTCCTTTTATGTGGATTGTGATACGAGAAGAGCAAAAGGAAATTTGTGAGATGGAACATCAACACCTAACTTGACACCAGATGTTTGTATATCAAAGTCGGAGCTTATTGCCTTTGAAAGGGGAGTGAGTTCACACCATCCATACTTTCGGCAGAGACTGATAGACATGGCTTGAGAGGGAAGCACACGGATTCAAAGGGAGCTGCACTTCACACCAAAAGGGCATCCACCCTTTTAGATAGCGAGTATGATCTTGCCGAAAGAACTCATGCTCAATCATCGAGCAATAGATTGATTTCTTTACCAAAGAAAAAGCGCGCTGGATTAAAACGCTGAATTGCCGGCAATTTAAATTCATATCGTGAAACATATTCGTACAATAGGGGAGTTCTAACAAAGACATTGTTCCAAAAATCAAAAAAGTTTCACTGATTGCATTTATGTTGAAGGACCGATAGATTACAATTGTTCACTGATTGAATGAATCGGATTATTCTACATTTATACTGCGTTTTAATACTCAGAACTCTTGGTTCAAAAATCCAAAGCCATATATGTCCACCTAGCTGATTTTTGAGTGCCTCATTCACTAGCGTTTATTCGAATGTTTTTCCACCAAGGGATTAATTCCTAACAGTTCAATTCATCGCAATGAATTGTTCCTTCGTAGAATGGTATCCACCCTAGTGTCATTCATCGCCGAGGGCATAAAACTTCTTCATTTGACTCATTTGAACTTCTCGCATCTCATATCGCACATCTGGCGAAGAAAGAAAATAGGAACGATGGGCGATTTCTGTGCGCAGTCTTGATCAAGTTACAATCAACAATGTTCGAGCAGCACTCTAAGAAACAGATGGAACGGGAGAGAGTCAGAGGTCGAATCAGGACTTCGGTGGTTACTGTAGTAGGTAGAGCCAGGGTCCAGCCAAGAACTCTGTCGTTCCACTTTGTAGTAAGTGGAGAATTATGGCGGCAATCATCGGAAAGTTTATCGTATTTCGAACGACCAGAAAAAGAACTTTTATCATTTAATATGTGTTTCAGGCCCCACATAGTTAGTGCCAGTTGATATATTCGACGGTCGAATGTTGGTATGTTGGTCTATTTAATAATTTCGTTCAATGGTCCTCTCAAAATACATTCGATGCTTCTATCTCAGCCTTCGACATAAATAGATACGGTACTGATTAGAGATGACAGCTAGTGGGTTAGGCACCAGGTACTTCTCACTAGTAAATCTTTTATTCTTGAGAAAGCACAACACTTGAGGCGGTCTGTCCTTTGCCCGCAAAGTGTGATTCCGCAATAGGGATCGCATTATGGAACGTTATTGACAGCCGTTCATTTCTATCCGTGTAATATCACTCGTAGCGGTCGTCTCTCATTTCGTAGAGACAACAGCGCGGAATGAAATTAGATGGCTAGAAATGAACGGCTGTCAATAAAGTTCCATAATGCGATCCCTACTCCGCAACACTCGTGGGATAATGAGATGCGGAAGACTTTGGGAACAAAGGAGGTATTACCTCGAGCCTCCACCTGAGCCATACTAAGTCAGGGGTTAGAGATATTACAAGTAAAGAGACCCCAGACGACGAGAGGATTATGATTATGCGGGTGACCTTACGCAATCAGGAAAGGAGAAGGTGCGGCAGAGAGAATGAGAATGAGCTTAGTCAAGCGCGACGAGGTATCGGGATGATAAGCGGTCGATAATTAATAAATTACAATTGCATAATAGAATAAATGCAGAATTCCAGAAAATCGGCTTGAGGGGGTTAGATCATTCGACATCGAAATAAGGTGAATATCGGAGAAATAAGTGAAATATGTGAAAATACTTTTAAAAAATAATGAGAATAATAAGGGCAATGGGTCGGCCTATTACGAAGCGAAATTGTGGAGGTAAAGCCCTTTGGATGCAATATAGGCGCTGCCAGGTCACCCAATTCAATCGAAATAGCCGTTGATAAGATGGTCGTATCGACTTTTGCGTGAACGAGCCGTAATGTCAATACAAATGTATGAATCACCGAGAACACGGCTCATTTTGGAATCGACCATTTACAAAATCGCAAGCGGAATAGGATAGAACAGGCAAGCTTTTGTTTTGTGATATTCAACAGCGATGAACTATTGCTATTTGTGAGCGAGCGCGCCTAAGTGTGAGTGGCGAAACATATCCTCACTCGATAGAATTTTTCTGGTCCGAAAGAATTTGTTTCTTGACATGAAGCAGACAGCCCTTCAAAGCTTTTCGCGCTACTTCCAGGGCTACCACACAATCAAGAAAAACTGTAGATGAGAACATAATTCTTATTTTTCGAAACAAATGCATGGTAATGCGATTGAGCATCTGTAGCATGAGTTACTAAATGCGAATGGTGAAACATAAACTCGAATGGCTTGGAAGGGAATAAATATCGAAACAAATTCTTTCGGACCAGAAAAGATTTGACTTGAATCTCACGTACGTTTACCTCATTTAATTTGGGACCTTGCCAAAAGCGATCGATCGCCTGACGCCTGCTTGGAGGTTGGTTGTTTGACCCTTCGATACGACCCGTTGTTCCTTACAGTAGACGATTCTACCGTAGCTCTTTCAGGTATTCGTCCATTCACTCGTCATCGACTGCTCATTGGAGTGCTGGCTGTCGTATGCACTACTCAAGGTAGACACAATACAGTAACCATAAACAACTACCGTATCCCACCATACAGTAATCCTCAGCAACTACCGACACAAACAATACAGTAATCATCTGAACCTACCATATCCCTGCTATACAGTAAACTTCAGCAACTACCGAACCCAATAAATACAGTAATCATCTGAACCTACCGTATTTAATAATCACATCATATTCAATCCCACGCTGGTTATTGAATTGAAAAGACGTGCATCAATTATTGTCTATTGCATCTAATACGATTATTACCATGCGATAAACATATTATTATTATCCCTTCAGGTGAAGACCCTCCGCTCCTTCTACCGCCCTTCGGCCTTCGCAGTCTCAGCCCCTTCAGCTTACAGATCACTGCTGAATCTACTGCTGGAATCACTCCAACTCCTATCTATCCATGACGCGGTATATTTCACGACAAACATACATTTACTGTTGGAAAACCAACTTGATCGCAGACAACGTTATGTTTTACGCTCAATATGTTTGTGCTTTTATTCGAGTGTTTTTGATTTCATCTGAAAATTGAAGGAAAGAAAAAATGAACTTGTTCGCAGAAAATGATTCCAATATAAGGAAACTTAAACTTTGCGATCAGATTTTGAGACCGCCCAAATGTCACATGTGTATCAGCCATATCAAATCCGTTTTCCACAATAATATGGAATTACTTTTTCTGATAGTTATAGAATGAAGAAGTTAGGAGGAGTTGCGGGGTTCACTGAAGCAGATGAATTTTTTTTACAACGTCAGTAATCTGCTCTTTTCGCAGTACATTCTGCCAGTTATGTCTCATTTCCAAGCATTATTTGTATGTCTTATGTCTCAGGTACCAAGGGGATTGTCCTGAACACTCACCCGAATCCATGGGTCGCCGGTCGCTCGATGACTTGGCGTTCACTATCGAGCAGTCGCAAAGGAAACCGCGACTTGCTGCAAGGGAGATACGGTAATGCGGCTTACGGTAATGTCGTGAAACATACCGAGTCATGGATACATAGGATTTGGAGTGATTCCAGCAGTCGATTCAGTAGTGATCTGTAGGCTGAAGGGGCTGAGACTTCGAAGGCTGATGGACGGTAGAAGGAGCGAAGGGTCTTCTTCTGAAGGGGTCCGGTAGTTGTTGGGGGTTACTGTATTGTCGGGATGCGGTAGTTACTGAGGATACGATAAAGCTCCCACCTTGAGCAATGTATACGACAGCCAGCACTCGAGTGAATGGATGAATATCTGAAAGGGTTACGGTAGAATCATCTACTGTAAGGAACAACGGGTCGTATCGAAGGGTCAAACAACCAACCTCCAAGCAGGCGTCAGGGGATCGATCGCTTTTGGCAAGGTCCATAACGACATCGCAGATCTTCTGTGTCGCAGGGCCTGCAAAAATCGAGTGTCAGTATGGACTAGAACCAGGGACATGGAGTAATCAGGAAAACATTTGTAGAGCACAACCACTACACCACCCTCACCAGGAGCAGGAACGGCTCGGACGACGTCCCAGGCATGGAAGGGGGGCTTGAGACCATCGGCAAGAAGTTGAGCGACTGCCTCAGTTAGCGAGTCTTCGCCGTCTCCGCTGAATAGATCATATTACATAATTATGAGCTCAAAATGAGTGGATTGGTTATTATTCGCCTAAGCTGAGCCCGTCTCTATATATTGTTCTTGAAACCTACTCAAAAAGACTACCACTGCTCAACTTTTCAGTTTTTCAGCTGCGTTCGTACTCGGTGTATCAACTTATCGTTAGATTTTCTGAATAATAACCGTGAGTTGTGTGGTTTTTTTCGTAGGCAGATCAATCTACTTTGAAAGACACTTCAGTGATTAGTCAAAAACTTAGAAATTTCACGCTTCGGTTCACTACTGTAGCGCGTGACATCATACCACTTTTCTTGCTCAAAAATTTATCCTAGATGCAGTTCGATGCGTAGAATCCAAATCTCGACTTCGTTTTTTCCACAAATGGCAAAATGTTTCAGAATTTGCATGGCATTTGCATATTGAATGACACCCATAATTGCGTCAAATCTTGCTTTTGACCCTTCCTACAAGTTCCCAACATTGTGTTTATATCCTTATCTCATGTTCAAGAGATATGTTTATTTGTGCCCTGAGGGCACATTTTGCCAACGACCAAATTTCGTTCAAAATGACCGATGCTATGATGATCAGCACAGTCGACTTAGTTAGTCAACAAGTTTTTATCGAGGACTGGAAAGTCGCTGCGGCAAGTGTCGATCCGGTCTTTCAGAAGACTTGTGTTATATTTGCTTCCATCGCACTGATAGTTAGGGACAACGACTGAAATAAACATCAGATGATGCATATTTCAATAGCACCGAAGCAAATATTTAACATAAGCTCCTTAAATTCGCATGAAGTGAGAATTGTATGTTTCAAACACTGATGATATTACTAAGAGATAAGTGAGAAGTAGTGGTCGCGGCGTGAAATTAGGTCATTATTATAGATAGATCTTCTGAGAGAGTGGAGCAAAATGAGCAAGGGGTGCTACAGCACTTGCCGCAAATCGTCAAGAAAACATTTTAACCCGACTATATTGACCACGCTGATCACGATGGTGTGCTTCATTTAGCATGAAAATGAACCAAAATGAAAATGAACCAACAATTAGAAAATTGCAAAAATGCCCTGAGGGCACATTGGTAAAATCAGTGAAGCATTTTCATGCTAAATGAAGAACACCATCGTGATCAGCGTGATTGATATAGTAAGAAAAAAATGTTTTCCTCGCGATTTGCTGCTAGTGGTTTGTTTCATTCTATCAGAAGATCTGTGTTATACAAAAACTATTATACAAGTACCTGGTGGAGATACTCCATCAACAATAGAGGACAATCCCAGATGAGCAGGTCCCTCTACAAGATCCTCGTACCAGCTATGTCACTTCCGCTTTCCACAATAATAATATTTCATTAGCACCAAGGTGAAACTTTGTTCTCTAAAAGTTCTCTATATTCGCACGAAAAGAAAGATGTATGTTTCAAACACTGATAATAGCACTAGATGAGCAGCGATAAATGTTAACACACTCACATCTGTGTTATTACAATAATAACGATTACATACTCGGTGGCGAAACTCCATCAACCAGAGAGGACAGTCCCAGATGAGCAGGTCCCTCTCCAAGTGCCTCAGGCATGGAAATAGACTCGGTAAGGGCTCGGGTCTAAAATAGTATTGGATATTTCCCGTTACGGTGAAATAATAACAGTACCTACTATGGTTATCAGTTTGAATACTTTATCAGTTACGTTTCAAGGCTGCTATATATTTGAGGATATATTCTCTGTGAAACATAACCAATAAAGCAGTCAAACTTCCAACTTTAGTACTCACTTCATGAGGCAATCCCAGGAAATGAAGTTCAAGCTCCTCTTCGAGGTCGGCGAACATTCTTTTGTTGCGTGAGATAAGCAATTGTTTCCACTAGGTATACTGTAAGGAAGACTACCGTACCTCTCAACACAATTACTTCCTCCCAGTAGTTCGGCGTTCTTTCGGAAGAAGGTACACGCTTCGGCGACGTGTTTGGGAAGGAGAATGGAGAGTGAAGGCCAGTCTTCGATGTGTAAGGGACCAGAACAACCGAGACCGGAATCTGAAATGGAAAGTAGTCAATAATGGTCGCATTTTGGACTGGGCACTGGAGAGAAGGATAGAATTGTATGATATATGGTGTTATACTCTTCCGTGGCATCATACTGATAAGTAGAGCCAGCGATTGAAATAAACAGCAGATGATACATATTTGATTAGCACCAAAATAAAAATTAAGCTTTCTAAATTCGCAATGAAGCGAAAAGTGTATGTTTCAAGCATAGATGATAGCAATAGGAGAGCAGTGAAAACTGTTCTTTGACCTTTTCAGGTTTCTGATTACAACAATAAAGATTGTATGGATGAAAAGCAACTGCTCCTTGGACATTTGCGCCATAAAGGTGAAATATGCATAAGCACCGCTCGTTTTCAATTGGCACAATGGTCCATTTCAGTCGGTAGGCCCCCTCAAATAGAGCAATCTCCACGAGAAGAAAAAGTCATCCATTTCCAGTCCCTAAGCATAGTCTAAATAAAATCTTTGAATGCTTGATATTTTCTTGTACATATGTTTCAAAAATTGAATATAAGTTAAGACACTTTATTTTTTCAACTCAAGCTAGGGCGGAACTGGGTGGAAAAGTTTCGAATTAAATTTTGATTTTTTTCGTGAAAGTAGGTATGGGCACCCCAATGAACGTCATGTCTCGATTCGGTCTGAAAAAAATTTCGCAATCCTTTTACAGACGAATTTCGTCATGATGTTTGGTCGATCATAACTCGCTTCAAACTCATGCTAGAGGGCTCAGAAAACGCTCATTCGGCAGCAAATTTTCTGCTAATCATTTTATCATCCGGGGTGCATGTCCGTATCTCTAACGGCAACTGAGATAATCATGGTCGGACTCGAAAAATCTGCACTTTCATCAATTTTAAAAATATTGTCCAACGTAGTTTGCACAAAATATGAAAGCCGAGGTAATTCTACGTAACATATATTTTTTAGAAAAAAAATAAGCCTGCTTATTTTTAGAAAATTGAGGTTGTCTTGTCTGACCACCCCAATTTTGGGAGCAGAACTGGTTTGTTCCAGCGTAAATTGGCGCTCTTCGCAAGCGTAGCTGTAAGACCCAGTTTTTCTTGCTCAACCCGATGTGGGGTGTTGACAGTGCTGTATGCCACTTTGATCCCCGGGAATTCATTTTTCGCTCTTCGAACCATGAACCCCATGGTCATGGTGAAAATGAGAAAAACTTTTGTCCCCGAATGGGCTAAAAACTTGGATTTAGGATAAATCAACCCGTAGATCACGAATCTGACGTCGATTTGACATGAAAAAATTTCGTTGCCTCAGGGCATGAAATTATTTCAAATTTTTTGATGCCCTGAAGCAAAGAAATTTTTTCATGTCAAACCGACCTCAGATTCGTGATCTACGGGGTCGATTAACCCTAAAATCAAGTTTTCAGCCCATTCGGAGACAAAAAATTTTCTCTCATTGTCCCGGGGATCAAAGTGGCATACAGCACTGTCAACGCCCCACATCGGGTTGAGCAAGAAAAACTGGGTCTTACAGCTACGCTTGCGAAGAGCGCCAAATTTCGCTGGAACAAACCAGTTCTGCTCCCAAAATTGGGGCGGTCAGACAAGACAACCTCAATTTTCTAAAAAATAAGCAAGCTTATTTTTTTTCTAAAAAATATATGTTACGTAGAATTACTTCGGCTTTCATATTTTGTGCAAACTACGTTGGACAATATTTTTAAGATTGATGAAAGTGCAGATTTTTCGAGTCCGACCATGATTAGCAGAAAATGTGCTGCCGAATGAGCGTTTTCCGAGCCCTCTAGCATGCGTTTGAAGCGAGTTATGATCGACCAAACATCATGACGAAATTCGTCTGTAAAACGATTGCGAAATTTTTTCAGACCGAATAGAGACATGACGTTCTTTTTTTGGGGTGCCCATACCTACTTTCACGAAAAAAATCTAAATTTAATTCGAAACTATTCCACCCGGTTCCGCCAAGGTGGATTTTTGCTTGAGATGAAAAAAATAATGCGTCTTAATATAGGCTCAATTCAACGGTACAGTTCCGTGGAATGGCTAATAATTTCTAAAAAAATCTCAAAACTTCGATCGGACGCAGGGGCATCGGTCATGCTGCAATCAAGGGATTGTATGAAATATTCACACAATTCAATCGGTAGGCGTGTAATCTCATGTGGTAAAGTTGTTCGTTAGGTTCAACAGTAATGCGAAGTTTGTTTGTTCGAGCGTTTCTCTGTTATGAGCGAGAGATTACCGCTCGAACATGAATTAGAGAAAACAATGCACTTTGTGAGTCGACTCGAGGTCTCTAATTGTGAATAAGTTTCACGAATCCGTTAAATACGATGATATTCATTAATTTTCATTATGAACGGCAAAATTCTGAGAGCTTAAAATAAAAACATTTCGAATAAAAACAAGAGGGTTGACTGTATAAAATGATTTTCCAGACTTTGCGGGAGCTTTTTGTTGTTGTTGATTTTACAATGTGTAGACTTCTCTCCTCGCAGTGCATTCCCTTAATAATGCTTCATTTTCTAGCATCTATTTTGCAGTCATATGTAATTTTATGTCGCATATCTGAATATCACAAACAATTGACAACTTCCATCGTTTATCTTTCATTGATTGGCGCAACAAACGTCAGTGGACCATATAAATCAATGTCGAGAGGATTTCGCACATCATCTCAAATGTAAAAATCAATTCTCTCTTATTAGGCATCTTAACACAATTTCACTGTCAAGAAGAATTTCTCTCAAAGGGTAAAAGAGCGGAACCGAGTATAGAGGCTGACTACAATGTTGCTTAGTATTATATTATGACGAAACAATAATAATACATCGAAAACATGTGTACGGTAAACGTAGTAGGTATAATTGCCAGTAAACAACGTAGGTATAAAGTCTGTCTGTTCAAAAGCTCTCTATGACGTCTGTTTTCTCAATATATCTTAGTGTGTTGAGTTTCATTTAGGTGTACAGAATGCAATAATATTCATTTTGACTTAGATTTGGCGCAAACTTCAAGTGGAATGTGTGGCTAAGAATTTTGGGCAGAGAAATACAGTATGGAAAAAGACACCATCGATCAACGGGTTACTGAGAACAAATGGGCTAATAAAGCTTCATGAGAGAAAGGGGAGGGGAGGGAGTCGCGGATGGCAGTTAGACTGGAGATTTCGGTTATGTTTCACAGATCCTATATCTAGACAGTTATTGTTTCCGTGAAACATAACCCATCTCCCTGTCTACCAGTCAACGGACAAAATGGGACAGGGCAAAATTGGCTTCAGAGTGGCTTCTCAATTCATGAGAAGGTTGGAGAGGGGCAGAGTGCCGTTGAGGACGCTTCCCCTCGTGGGTCGAACGCGTGCACAATGTGCAATGTCGCCCCTGAATTATTATTGATTGGATTACGGTACCATCGATTATTGATTGGATTACGATAGAATTGGAAAAGATACTATATGTAGATATTGATTAATCTACTCAGACATGCGTTGCAAAGTCTGATCTCAAGATACGACTGCTTTGGACATTATAAGGGTACGGTACCTGGTGGCCAAAACGCGAACTCGCTCGCCCTCGCTCACGTCAAGTCGTCCAGGTTCGGCCGACGATTCCTGAGAGGAAAACCACCGTAAGTCAATCGATATTCTTATATCGTACCTTGACTCGAGCTTCCATCGGCGACAGTGCCAGTCCGGAAAGTGCAGATGAACGGCTGTAGGATGGCGTTCGCACGCGGTTCCTGAGAGGATTACGGTATGTGGGATTACTGTAAGTTAGAGAGGATTACTGTAGGCTGAATCAGGGCTATTGACACGGAAAGATTACCGTAGTGTGTACCGTACCTGGACATGGGAATCCTACTCGGTCGTCGGGGGTTGGTGGTGAGGGATGGGGAGAGACGAGCAGGGACAGAGGAAGACTTGGGCACGCGAGAGTCTGAGGGAATGCGGGCTGCCCGTGAACCGGTCCACGAGGGACGAGGATCCTTCTGCAATTTATATTGTTTTAGATCCTATATTGATCTGTTTATATTCCATTTCCAAGTGTTATCAATCAAAAGCACTCGAATAAAAGAGCATACATAGACAGCGTGAAACACACCATTTTCTGTGATCAAGTTGGTTTTTCAGGTTTTTATATATATATATATATATATATATATATATTAGGGTGTTCCATAAATAACCGACTTTTTTGATACTTTGAAACACATTTATGTTTTCATCATCGATCGGCGTGCTCGCGTTTATTCATTGATGGTGTGCAACCGTGGTGCAATGTTCTTCAATCTGGCAACCTCAACGCCCATGCCTGCTAATAGCGGCTGAAATATGTCCATCTAACCAAGTCCCACGTAATTAGCTATCACGATCTTCTCTTTCATTTTATCCACACTGACAGAAAACTGAAGGAAGCCCATGTAGAGGTAGTATAGGCAGTCGGTCCCGAAACGTGCTCTCATACCACGGCCGAATTATCGCGCAGCCGCTTCAATGAAGGAAACTAGAACCTGAAGAACAGAAGACGTGGCGGACGAAGAAGCGAGGAAGAAGAAGATCGTTCTCGCTGCACTGACGTGGTATCTAGGCAGGTGTGTCGGTATTCTGGCGACCGTAGTCCATACTGCCAAAAACACCATTCATCAGCCGATGAGGAGTGTTCGGAAATCTACGGCTTGGTGCGGCTTGAAAAAGAACATTTTGGGGGCTCAGAATAGGGCTCGAGGGGTCTCGTGCCAGGGCAACCTCTCCCGTTCCCCAACCATGGCCTGGTTTCATCAACTGATGGCACAGAATGAATATGTGACTCCTTTGCTATACACCCACGGTACCATCTCCTGGCTTCACAAAGTCCCACGCTACAACCGGTCGACAAAGCGAACATCCTTGGAAAGTCATCATCTAATTCTGGCTTTCATGCCTTCAATTCTTCTGCTATGGTCGACATTCAAAGGGGAAATTATGGCGATCATGGTGTTCATCAAGAAAGTAGAGAAGATGATCCGAAACCTTCGCTCCCAAATTCCCCATGCACGGAAAAATCAAAATCCTCTCAAACAGCGGCAAGCAACATTGAGACATATAGCCCCTGGTCAAGTTGCATGTGCTGTTAATCGAAATGGCCTATCTTCCACACATACTCTCCAGACATCAACCCATGCGACGGTCACTTGTTCTGATCCGTGGCCTCTTAGTCCAAGAGAAGAAAATTCACAAAGCTGGAAGGAATGAAGAATTCACTCGTTCGATGAATTCTCTCTCCATTCCCTGACCTCTGGTGGGATATAATCAAGAGTCTCAAGGAAAGATGGTGGAAAGATGGTGGAAGGTGGTGGCTGTTAATGAAAGTATCTGTGAATATATAGAATCGTTTCGACTGGTATTATTACTTGTCGACGTAGAACGAAAAAAGTCGGTTATTTATGGAACACCCTAATATATATATATTTTTGTCGTGAAATATACCGCGTCATGGATAGATAGGAGTTGGAGTGATTCCAGCAGTCGATTCAGCAGTGATCTGTAAGCTGAAGGGGCTGAGACTGCGAAGGCCGAAGGACGGTAGAAGGAGCGGAGGGTCTTCTCCTGAAGGGATAAGGTAACTTCTGTTTATTACTGTATTGATTGGGTACGGTAGTTACTGAGGGTTGCTGTATAGCAGGGATAAGGTAGGTTCATGGGATTACTGTATTGTCGGGATACTGTACGTTCTGAAGGTACTGAATTGTGGGGATACGGTAGTTGTTGAGGATACGGTAATGTGACTACCTTCAGCAGTGCATATGAGAGCCAACACTCCAGTGAGCAGTCGATGACGAGTGAATGGATGAATACCTCAACGGTTACGGTAGAATTGTATACTGTAGGGATCAAAGGGTCGTATCGGAAGGTGAAATATCCAACCTCCAAACAGGCGTCCGGCGATCGGTCGCTTTTGGCAAGGTCCATAACGACATCATAGATCTTCTGTGTCGCAGGGCCTGCAAAAATCTAACGTCATGGAGGACTCGAACCAGGGAATTAGTGTCTTCAGGAAAGGATTTATAGATCACAACCAGTACACCACCCTCACCAGGAGCAGTAACGGCTCGGACGACATCCCAGGCATGGAAGGGCGGCTTGAGACCATCGGCAAGAAGTTGAGCTACTGCCTCAGTTAGCGAGTCTTCGCCGTCTCCGCTAAATAGGCCATATTAAGGATGGAAGAGTCGAATGTATATTATACTTACCGTATTGAGATAGCGACACCCTCCACCACGGCCTCGACCAATCTTCTTGCTGCAGCATACACGGGAAGACCCACGACTGCGAGTTCTCTCGACCTGAGGCCCGAGGAAGAGGCGAAAGTGGCAGAGCGCCTGAATCAGGGGGAATTTTGGCTGGAAAATCGTTTGAATTATGCCTGGTCCCGTGGGGATTGACCTGAGTACTCACCCGAATCCATGGGCCGCCGGTCGTTCGATGACTTCACTTCGGGTCGCGTTCACTATGGAGCAGTCGCAGAGGAGACCGCGGCTGGCTGCAAAGGAGATACGGTATTGCGGGTTGCGGTATTTAGTGTGGAGTACGGTTAGGCTGTTATGCGTTGTAGGGAGCGCAATGTTTAACTTCCCAGTTACCATTATCTTCCGAGGGGTTATCAATCAAAATGAGAGAAGACCGCTCCCACCAGATTGTGGTGGTCAGAAATTAAATGATGGGGGTTCTAACGCACAGTAATACGGTAGGTTACGGTACCTGCGGAATGGGCCCATACGGGTGGATGTAGGAGTCCCCGCCGTCGCACCCTGAAGCACGTTGTGCACGGCTCGTGGGCGCCACTTCTGGATCTGGAATGGTATTGATTGGCTTCCTACAACGATTGTTTCCACAAACTCTTTGTATACTGTAAGGAAGACTGCCGTACCTCTCAACACAATTACTTCCTCCCAGTAGTTCGGCGTTCTTTCGAAAGAATGTGCACGCTTCGGCGACGTGTTTGGGAAGGAGAATGGAGAGTGAAGGCCAGTCCTCGATGTGTAAGGGACCAGAACAACCGAGGCCGGAATCTGAAATGGAAAGTAATGAATAATGGTTTCTTAGTGGTGGCATGTGTAGTGGAAATAATTATGTGATATATAGTGAGCTATTTGCCGCCCTATTACTGATCAATAGAGGCAGCGACTGTAATATACCGCATATGAAACATATTTCATTAGCACCAAGGTGAAACTTTGTTCTCTAAAAGTTCTCTAAATTCGCACGAAAAGTGAGATGTAGGTATGTTTCAAACACTGATAATAGCACTAGATGAGCAGCGAGAAATGTTAACACTCACGCACATTTTTCTTCTTACAATAATAACGATTACATACCCGGTGGCGAAACTCCATCAACCAGAGAGGACAGTCCCAGATGAGCAGGTCCCTCTCCAAGTGCCTCAGGCATGGAAATGGACTCGGTAAGGGCACGGGTCTAAAATAGTTTTTGAATCTTTCCGGTTACTGTAGGTAGCAGGGTTTCATAATCAGCATTAATCATTCGTCTAAATAATCCACTCGGAGATGTTATCTATTGAACGAAGAGACAACCGTTCCGAGGTAATAAGACGAATGATAAATGCACATTACTACGGATTTGGAAACTCTACTGTAGATGACAGGGTTCCTTAACAACTCACCTCATGAGGCAGTCGGAGAAATCGAAGTTCTGGCGCCTCTTCGAGGTCGGCGAACGTTCGCTTGTTCCGTTGTGAGGCACGCAGGGATCGGGATGGGGCAGATCGCCATCGGTCCTGCTGCAATAGGGATCGCATTGTGGAAATATATTTTTCGAATTCCATAGACCAAATACGGGACGTCGCCCACTCCATTTCGTTCCAAAAAGGTCCAAAAGCGGAGTGGAAATGAATTATGCGCAATCCATAAGTGAAATGGATTCCACAGTTATTTATGGCTTATTCTAAATAGTCTTCTGAGTGTGAGTATGAGAGCACAGCTATTTTTATACACCCAAACATAAAAATACTTGAAAAAGGAGGGCACAACGTTTTCCCCCATAACAACATGTTTTGCTGAATTGTAGCTGAATTTTCATTATTATGCGTTCTAAGCGAACTGTTACGTTACGCTCGTTATGTGTTTTGATTAATTGGGTCTTTTGTCACTATTTTGTCATCTTTCTGGCTCGGAGGCATGATCAGCAGTTCAATATTATCGTCTCTATAGTTCAGTCGGTAGGCTAAATCCCATTGATCCAAGCTATTCGTTGGGCTCAACAGTAGTGCGGCAAACGGCAGCGAAAATTAACGATGTTTTTCTCGATTCCCGACGTGTCAACACTAATCAGCAGTGAGAATGCTGCTGAAGTGATTAATGTATCGTGTAGCACTGGAAAGCAGAGCTGTTTGCAGTGATTCTCGGTCTTCGTTTTGAGACGGACCATATGTTATGCATCCTAATTGAACCATTACAATTTCCGACCGACTGGCCTTCATTTTTTACATGTTAAATAGTCGTTTCTCGCATTATTCATTCCGGAAATGCTTCAACATTAAGATAAATAGGGCAGAACAAAAGTTCAGTTGGGCCTCATAATTTCCTCCTGCGTGCACTTTGGCCCTTTCCTGACTTCCCTGACTCCTCGAGAATATTCCCTTAGGATATTCGATCCCCGTGTTGAGGAATTGCGAGAGGGGGGGGGGTATGTAGGGGACACAAGGCTATAAGCACAATTTATAGTCGAAAAGGTCGTGTTTTGAACAAAACTCGAGCTTTAAGGTGTAGATTATTATGGCAGTAGACGTATCGACACAACTACCCCGTGCACTTTGGTTTGCCCTAATTTCCCGGACTCGAGAATATTCCCTGACATTTGACACCCGTGTTGAGAGATTACGAGGGGGACCCTAGGGAATACAACCAAATTTCCGTATCTTAAAAGACAAGGGCGCCCTGGACATTTGCGCCATATTGGTGAAATGGCAGCTTGCGCCGTTGGAGTGTCGAAAACGATGGCACATCTGCCGATTACATCCCCCTTACACAAATCCTGTCCAATCTCCGTCTTCTTTTTACACCTCTGGCCGTTGCCCTATCATCTCTGTGCTGCAACTCTCTTAAGAGACGCCAATAAATCTGTCCCCCCTGAGCAGGAGCCAATTTCCCTCCGGGACCCCATTCACATCAAAACACCCCACGAGTTATTAGTATTACCCCCGGCGGACATGTCAAAGGAAATCAGAGTCAAAGATCTCTTAGAGTATCCAGAGGAGTCAGTTGTCGGCCCCCCTTCGCATGAGGTTCGGTCTAAGGAGAGGGGGGGGGATAGGTAGACACGAGTGTCAGTTACATCCCGTAAAATCTCGGACGAAAGACAAGAGCGCCAGGGACATTTGCGGCATTCTGGTGAAATGGGCAGATGTCACTCTAACTGCGCAAGTGTCCATTTCACTATTTTGGCGCAAACGTCCATGTTGTTCTTGTCTTTCACTCCAACCTCTCGCCATGACCATGGCATGAATGATGGCGCATCTGTCCAATTCACAACAACGGCTCAAATGTCCTTAGTGCATCTGTACGTCACCCGTCAGTTACGTCCCATCTGACCTCTCGGTGGCTGTCTGTCTCAGGGATCAGGAAGAATGGAAGGGAGACTTGTGACTTAGATTGCCGCTCAGACACTAGGCAGCAGGCTCGTAAGGCCAGATCGTGTTTCATACACACACAGGGAGATTGGAACCGACCGCAAGCAAAAGAAGCGTGTGGGCACTAGGGTTGGCAAGTTGAGTACGAGATCAGTTATGTTTCACTGATCCTATAGCTTAAGTGAAACATATCCGATCTCGTATTCTAACTGCCATTCCTTATGGGTAAATACATCAACTGAGCCAGGGGAAGTATTAGCATGTCACCAAAACTGCGCAAGCCCTCCGACTCTCCATTACAACACGTGTACATGGTGCTGATATGCTGCTGTGTTTGACGCCCCGCTTAGCATGTCAAGCGATCTTTCCTATTGAGAGGGGCAAATATACAAGCTACTAAGCGCCCCTTGCTATTGGGAGGAGTCTGCATCATGAGCAATTCTATTCTCCCCATTCTCCTCTAAGCGGTCGTCTCTCAACCTTACAGACAACAGCGGACAATGGGGAGTATAGTTGGCAGTTTGAACACTTTATGGATTAGGTTTGAAGGCTACCATACATTTGAGGATATAACATCTGTGAAACATAACCCATAAAGTAGTCAAACTGCCAACCGTAATGGGGAGGCTAGAATCACTTATGCCCCCACACTCTAATTGGAGGAAGAAGAAGCAGACGAACCTATGGAATTCAGACAATACTCCCCTCTCCCATATGGATGCAATCAACTTGGGGACAAACAATGTCTTTCTTAGACCGGAAGAAACTCCATCACGGGAGGGAAGGCTATTGCGCTTATGCCCTCCCCCTTACTTCAGGTTACATATAAAAGTAAGCAAAGATGGCGAATGATTTTAATGTGTTTTTCATGCTACAGAGCATGCGAAATCACCAATGGGGGCCGATTTCATCCGCGATTATGAATTTCAGCTGTCTCTGCTGAATTCCCGTCCCAAGAAAGAGTTTTCATTTACTGGCGCGGTTCTCAGAACGGTAACATGGGATTAGAGAAGGAGAACGAGGTTGCTGATCTCTGAGCGAAGTCGTTGGCCATCATAACAATAGGGAGGAAGTTCCCGCGCAGGGAGAATAAATTGATCCCAATTAGATACGGGAAGAGAAGTAGCTGCTGCAACGCTCTACCAATTTTATTAGGAAGACTATCTACAGAGAAAAAAATGCGATGGCAAAAATGCGATTCTAGAACCTATGGAAAAGTATGCTATTATTTTGCATTGAAGCAGAGGCAATAAGAACAGTGGAGCGCCCTCTTGAACAGAATGAGGGAGTCATGCACGATAACAATTACTACATGAGTTAATTAATGAATTGGCCAACCTTCAAAACATCGCTGCTCCTCCTCTGCCCTCCGATGTCGTTCTCGTTCACATCCACTGCTCGTGAAGCAAGATCGCCCGAGACACCGAGATGTCGGCCCACCTGGAGAAAATAATTATTAGATAGATCTCAATTAATGATCTTGTATATGATAGACAACTGCGGACATTAGACGGATGACAGTTGCACTAAAGTCGCTGAAAGCGAAACCCTAGTAAACATCTCTTTCTTCTTGGAATGCAATAAATAAGTTATCTGCACTTGTTCGCGTAAATGTTCATGATGTTCGTCTCGCATTACGAATAGAGATCGCATTATGGAACGTTATTGCCAGTCGTTCATTTCTAGCCGTCTATCATCGTCCCTAGCGGTCGTCTTTCACTTCGCAGAGACGACCGCTAGAAATACAGTTAGATGGCCAGAAATGAACTGCTGCACGTTCCATAATGCGATCTCTAATTACGAATAAGTTACCATGAAGCTCATGGTATGAACCTATTTTGTGATAGTAAATTGCTGTATGGTTTGCTCTCAAGAGTCTTTATGGTAGAACTCCCGCGACTTGACTCACAAAGTCAACGAATAGACTGGATGGCCTCTGCTGGGGTCCATCTGCTCTGCATAATCCCGTTGTACCCCCCGCTCCCGTTGTGTTGTTGACATCGGGCGCTGACACGACCTGCAATGTAATCCCGTGAGGAGTTATTGAATTGGCTCTAGGCATTTCCAGCCTTTGGTAAAAATGTTGGAGTTAAAATGACTATGATCGAGATTCACTAAATTCGATCATAAATTTTTTGCAGCATTGCACACTTGTTATTAGGGCAGGGAAGGAAAGCAGAACTGCATTTAGTTTTCGTCTAATTAACACATGTCCATCACTTGAGAGTGAAAACCCCTGCGGGCGAATTGTTACGAATGAGAAATGCACGTCTGCTTCCTTCCCCCTTATTTATTATGCCATCTCTTGGTGCAGAAATGTCATAAATATTTACATAGACGGGCATATATCCGTCCCGGATTACATTCCCGTTAGGGTTTCTAACTCGACAGTAAAATGTATTTCTCATTCGTATAGGCAACCTCCTCGGAGCTGTTGTCTATCGAAATGCACATTTTACTACCGATTTGGAATCCCTATTTCCCTCTCCCTCGATGTTTCTACTCCCGTGTTCGTTATTCACGTCGTGTGTGCCCTGTTTACCGCTCCGTGACACGGTTCGGCCGATGGAGGACGGCGATAAAGGGGAAGGAAAGAGGATTGAACAGGAATGGGAAGAGATGGGTGAGAGACTTTTTGGCCACGTATGTGTGTTCAGGCGGAACAATCTCGCAAAGAAACTCTATTGTCATTTTCTCCACCAATATTTAGGTTGATGCACAATGACCAAAGTGACAAACGTTTGTCACTGTTTTTCACATTCTGCCACGTATCCTACAGTAGGGTACGCATTATGAAATTTCTGACCTCCCCAATCTCTTCCGAGCGGTCGCCTCTCATTTATGCAGACTTTCCACATTTCATAGACATGGACATTTCTATCTCCAGTCTATGAACTATAGACGCAAGTCAAGTGAGGTTAGACCCCCATCATCCCGTCAGTGATGGAATGGAGAATGGGAAGAAGAGTGGAGGCACCCCCTGACAGACAAACACCACGTGCGAACGTGTCGCTTCGTGAACTCTTCCATCCTCAGCAAAAAGCCGAGTCTCAAAGAGATGAGCTTGAATACATACACGATAAGCAGAGACAGTACAGTTTTCTGCATTCCACAACTGCAAAAACCAGGAACTGTCTTCTTTGAATGACCTAATTCGACCTGCTGATTTAGGACATTCTAGTATGTTTACCAGTAACTTCCTGCTCATTGTCCGCGTTGTTATCTTCCGTCAACATTGCAAATGAGCAAAAAGTGATATCTTTGCACAATCACGTGAGCACCTGACCGCCCTGTGACATAGCAGAATGACACTTACTGCTTTGCTTGAGTAAGCGCTAATGGGCAAAAAGCGGTCGTTTACTGATTTGATGATCAGTATTACTTTCCCCGGGGACTCTTAGTACTAAGCAAGATAAATGCCCTTCTCTTTCATAACCCGAGCAATCCGTCTCTCAAGAGGAGGAGATGAGTGCGTAATGGGAAATTGAGATGCGGGAAGGAGAGGTCTGGGCTACGATAGGCCTAGAATAGAGCGCGAGAAGGAGTGGGAAAGGCTGGCGTCACTCAAAGCCATCTGCCCTAATTGTGTGGTTGGTAGAATGATTACTTAATGGGTTATGCTTCATAGAAGGCATATCCTCAAATATATGGCACCATTGAATCATATGCGAAAAAGAAAGCAAACTGCACATGGGACCACGTTTTATGATTCATCAATATCATAGATGGTCTTGGGGAAACGCAATCTGTTGCGCAGGTGTAACTTATTTTCTTTTGTGGGTCGTTCCCATTAGGAGCATGTGTGTCCCAATGTGCTCAAACGATTTGTTTTTCGTTCCCACTCGAAAATGCGTCAGTTGGGTGGTGCCACAACAAGGCCTTTCCTTCCTCTCTTCCCTTCCGTTCTGCAGGTCAATAAAGTGGAGCAGGAGATTTGAGGGGGGGGGGGGATTGCGGGTTGGGTTTTGGGAAGTTGGGATTTGCCATTTGACACGGTTATATGGCCTTTGGGAATAGAATTTGGGCGACCAAAACGAGGGGGG
>JACMIF010001224.1:0-25714 GCA_014805445.1 Diplogasteroides magnus | reverse complement strand
GGTGTAATTCCTAATCGACTGGCCCACAGTCCACCGGCAGGAACACATCCCCTTGGATTATCCCCCTGACCCCCGGAATAAAGACTTTTTAAATACAGAATTATAAATAATAGTACTGAACGACAGAATATTGTTTTGTACCTGGCATGTTTTCTTCCATGTGTTGAAGATACTGAAAGTAGATGAAATTAGAACAGAAGATGGGCCTGATTTTTTTATTTAGAATCAAGCGAGATTTACAGACAATACTGCGCGACAACATGAATAACTGACGAAATATATCGGACCATTGCTCTTATTTCTGCATCCGGTATAAGCTCGTTCATGTCTCCACCGCTCGCCAATAAGTTTGCCATGCCCTGAAGAATGCATTTTTTCGTTCTATAGAACAATTCCTAATATGCCATGATTGATGAACGGGCAGGTGTCAAATGTTTTCATCAAGGATTCTAGCAAAATGACGCTACCTGATGTCCCAGGAACGAGTGCCGCCGAATCCATTCTCTGGTTACGTCCGGGAAGGCCTCTTGCTGCAGTAAATTGGATAAACTATTAAACTACATGACTCTCTTATCTTTCACACCGCAAAAATAGTTAATCACGACCTCTGCGCACTAAGATGCATGCATATAAAGCCTTTAAAAACGAACATGTGCGCCATAGTGATGTACCGGCGTTGATAGACAGAATGTCAAATAACACGTAAATTACATCGGTAGCCTTTAGCGCAACACTGTTGTTCGACGGTACAGCAAAGCCTTTCGCAAGAGTGAGCGTGATTGATCGACAGCCGGTCAGATCGTTATGATAACCCCTGTTCTATCCAACGTGCGCATGGTTTCGTTCACATCTCAACAACAACACGATAAGAGCAGCGAGCGCCTCTCTCAGCAATTTTTGCATTTGCTATCCCAAATACTAGGGAGACCGAAATAACGATTTGAACTTTTCCACGTTCTTCTGAGCCGTTGACTCTCGTATTCACTATCATGAGCTCGAAAGAGAAATGGGGCGTGAGAATTGCCGTTTGCGATACTGTTCTATCACAAATAGCCGTCAGAGTTGGCAGAGTGAATCGCAAAATACATTCTCTCTGACCTCTTTATCGCGCGGTAGTGTCTATGCGTCAGAAACGATCGAGGCAGAGAAACGGAAAGCACTGTGGGGTTCACTATGCCGAGACTAGTAGCCACGAAAGCGTAGGAGGGCAGCGGGCATTGTTGAGGGTTGAATAGTGTTTGTAAAACGTTAGAGTGAGTGTTTTGCGCACGTTTGCACGCGTTTACGGCTCGGACGTTACGATAACACGCATCCTTCCTTGTTTCTTTCTCTCTCCGCGGTGATTCATAACGGTCAAGGGACGGAAATTTGCGGGCCGTTCTCTCCCGTCAAACATTAGCGTTCACGTCATTCTCCTGGCGCATCTGTTCATTTCACCATTTTGGCACAAATGTCCATGGCGCTTGGGTCTTTCACTCACTATTATATCAAATAATCTAGCAAAACAACCAATAATGCGTGGAAGGAATGATGTTGACGATAGCCTCTCGTAGGAAAAGTGTTAAGGGAACTGTTTTGCGCTCATACGGAGCCTTCCTTGTTTCTTCCTCTCTCTCTCCACGGTGATTCACAACGGTCAAGGGACGAAAATTTTCGCGCCGTACTCTCCAGTCAAACCACCTTTTTCTCTGATCTCTCTCAAAACGCACGCTCTATTACACAATATCCCTGCATCTTGTGCCTACAATCAGAGCAAATGCGCAAATCAAAGTGTTTTAAATGCATTTATGGGGGGAAACGGCTTGAGGTAGGTCATTCGAAGAAATTTCACTCGAATCGCTATGGGAAAGGTTTGGCACACGCTCTGTACAGCGTTATCGTAATAAGCACAGTCTCCTTCCTCCCTCTCTCGTTCTCTCTTATTCACGCGTGTCTCGGCCGTTTCGATCGACAAGATAAGACGATAATTTGGATGCTATCGGTTCGTTCTCTTAATGACATTCGCTGCTTCGCTCCACTTTGATTATTACTTGTCAGTCGCTCGTGTATTTTCATACTAGTTATTCATGTTCATATAACGAACGCATTATGGAATTTCTAACCTCCCCCAATCTCGTCGGAGCGGTTTTCTCTCATTTCGATAAACGATCACTTGGATGAGATTGGTGTGGATAGAATGTGTGTTCACTAATTTTCAGTATGAAATGACATGTTTCAGGAGAATTGCGGACATGTCTCTAAAAGAGCCAGACACAGATCAAGCCGAATGTTTCAGCTGCTTCCGCGTGCACCCAGGCGAAACGCTCCCGAAGTGCACTGGCTCCATCGGTGAGACGGGCGATGAATGAGTGAATACAAACTGCGGTCTAAATAGGTTAACTGGCGGGTGAACGACACGTACAAAATGGGCATTTGCGCCTGAATGGTGAATGATTTGATGCACCATCGTTGTCGTAATTATCACTGTTACAGAGTGGAAATGTCCATGGCGCGCTCGTATTTCATCTTAAGTGGGGCATAAGTGACAGAAGACAAAGTCGTCAACCAAAATTCTTGCTCGGAAAACCAGCGTTGTTGAAATGTATAATAAAATGGGTATCACATATCGATTGAGGAGGAGGCTATGGCATGCAACATGAGATGTGTGGAGATTGCCTGAAACATCACGCTCGAGACGTCGTCGTTCAGGTCTGAAATCATTTCTACTTACGAATAATAACACGCTACTCCGGAACTGGAAGGATATTCTCAGAGGAAATTGATGAATATTTCTGTTTCATTAGTTCAACACGAGCTTCTAGTGCATTTCAGACTGCAGAAAAATTTAAAATGTATTGATATTTTGAAGTTGCTACTATTATTGTGGTAAACGGAGTTGAAAGTCAGCCTCTATATGTTGAGAATGAAACCTATTCAAAATCATGGCTAATGGTCAGAGAAACGGCGAAATAGCACGGAAATTTGAGAGTGCACAGTCGTCAGCCAGATGGAGTGTGTGTATTCGGTATATCAAGTTGGTTTTCCACAATAATAACAACATTTACAGAACCCAAACAAGTTGAGTCCAAACGGCATCCTCTGCACTATTGGTGATTGCATTGGAACCTTTTCGATCGGTAGGTTATTCTTGCACAATTCATTTTATCATTTACACTTCCGTCAAACGCAGATCTTCACTCATTGGCCGTATTTCAGAAATTCTGCAGCCAATTGTTGAACCGGAAATATTCGAGGAGATCCGTGCACATGGGCAGCGTCTGGACTTTGAAGAGGCCCGGAGAGCTGGATTAGCTGTTGAACGGTGAGATATCGTAACATCTAGATAGTTTTATGACACAGGGCATGCTAACCTCATTACATTCCTTCCTGTGGTTGTCTAACGAAACAAAATCGTCATTTTTCCATGCATCTTTTCAGCTGCAAAAAATGTACGTTCTTCAACGTCTACGATGAATCTCCGGAGCAAGAACCTAACTTCCACTGCAGACAGTGTCTGTCGGAGCATTGCAGGTAAAAGTCGAAAAAGCGAACTGCAAAGCGTAATCTCGACATTCACTCTTTGAATGCGGAGGTGGAAAGTTGCACTTTTGTTCAAGAAATTTCCATGTGCGTGTATATGTATATTTCTGTCTGCAATGCTCAAACATGTATGCTCATTCCTTCAGACAGTGCGACCAGGATTGGGACGACGAACACAAGCAGCTGCGGACATGTGCTGAGGTAGCAGTTCTCCCATATTACGTAATTCGCAATTGCTGGCGCAATTTAGGAACGTAGCTTTGGTACTTTGGTACTTAGGAACTTTGGTTCTAGATATGAATTGGGCGATATAGGCTTCCCGAGGTTTTTTAATACTGAAAGATTCAGTCGGCTAGAGAGGAACGCCGACGACAAGAGAAAGAGAAGCAAGATGAGCTCCTGGCAAAGAAGTTGGCTCTGGAAGCTGAAAAAGAAAAGGCGAAACAGAAGAAAGAGAAAGAGGAGGAGAACAGAAGAAGCATGCAGAATCCACAAAATGCCACTCCCAATAAGAAGTTCGCCGAGCAAAGGGTATGGCTAAAATGTATCTCCTATGATAACGCTGACGAATTAAATAAAAGAACGCCATGGCCGTTTGCACCATGATGATGAAATGGACAGATGCGCCACCGTGATCCTCAGCGTGTCTATTTCACCGTTGTGAAGCAAACGACTACGTCGCTCTTGATTTTCGTCCATTTTAGAGTCCCGCAGACAGCGTCAATTCGGACGGTGACTATCAAGATGCAGTAGACGCACCACCTACACCACAACACAACAATTGCACGCCACTGCGTCGCCCGCCACCGAAAGCTCCTGGTATGAACATAATTTTTATCATTACTAGGGATACTCTTATGGAACATTCGTAGTTTCGGAATTCTGAAACTCGGTCATCCTTTCTCTTATTCTCTACTCATTCTTCCCAATTTTCGTTTCGGAACGCTGTTGAGTTTCGGAATTCCGAATGGGTTACGGAATTCTTGTTCCAACGGGCGAACCCTAATCATTACTGCGTCATGAAAAATATTATCTATCTTGTTCAGTGCCTACTCCAAAGTCAAGTCGCAAGCCTCGTGTTCCTACTCGCGAGGCACCATCGGAAGAGGATACGGTGGTACGTACGACCCTTTTTGCAATGTCCGAAATATTTAGTCTATGAGCACTGCAGTTCAATTTTTTGACAATTGTAACTACACATGTGCTTTTCAATTATATTTTTTGGTTAAGCTCCAGTATCGCCGAGAATTCGCTGACGGAGAAGAACGAGTTCGTGAGATGATTGAGGTGTGTTTTGCATTGTTTCAGCGTCCGTTTCTCCATGAAAAACAAAATTTTCCGAACATCTTCTATTCAGGAGCAGCAGAAGAAGCAGGATGAAGAGATGATCTCACTTCGCGCTGCACTTGTCGATATTCAGACTGCATTCAAAGTTCGTATTCGCCTACTTCGATTTTACCGACTAGCTATCCCGAAAACATAGGAATAGATTCTCTTGAGCAGTCATTTTAAAATCAATGCAATATGTTACTAATGCAGGACTTTTATATCCACATCGTTTACCTTTATTCATGATTAAGAAGCAACACGAGGAACAAGATGAGGAGATTGCTATTATGAGAGCACAAATGCAGGGACTACAAGCATCTGTCGATGTAGGTTTCATCAATTTTTAGCCTGTTAATCCATTGTTAATCTAACATAAGTGTTTATTTCACCATTGTAAGGTGGCCGTCTAATATTTTTCTGTCCTAAAGTGTCTATGGCATATTTCAATCCAAAATATTCTTCAGGATAATCTCACCAGAATCTACGATCTGCAGAGAGTCGTCCTTAGAATGCAGAACGAGAGCTATGACATGAAGAAGGTGAATACTCTCTCGTCTATTTCCCTCGGAGAGCTTATCTATCGAACGTATAGGCAACAACTTCGGGGAAATTAGACCAATAACAAATGCACTTCACAACCGATTTAGAACCCCTACTGAATATTGACTATTTCCTGAGTGAGATATATACAGCGATTAAGAGATGTTTGATACAATTTTTCTGACAATTAGGCAGCAAAAAATTCTTTGCAGAGCCATGAAGCAGAAGTCGCGCAGCTCGTGCAGCAGCTGCATTCGTCGCAACTTCAGACCAACGAGAGGAATGCTGTAAGCTGCTGCTTTGTGTTACACATATTGATGCCATTACCGCAAATTTGTACCTAAACACACAAAATACGTCCAATATTGGCAATTTTCGCATCGGTTTCATTGTGAGTTTTCATGTCCGCTATCACGCTATTTCCTTGTAGTCATTACAAATCGTTTTTATAGAAGCCGTAAGGGGATATTCCGGGTCAACTATTATGGAAACGCAGTGTTGTAGAGCATATTCGATTATGTATGATCGCAAATTTTCCTCTCCCAAAAGTCTTTCCTCGCCGCGTTATTGAAATTCAAAGCTGAATTCCCGCGCTTCCCTGGAGCTTCCCTGGAACCGACCGCGCGGGAATTCGAAAAAATGACTCGCGTGACGCCTCGTCTCATGCATATCTTTTGAATACGAAACGATAGCTGCACTTTGAAATTTTATATGCAATTTTGAAAGTAATCATCTAGTACGATGGGACATCTCGGTTGACGGCATCTTTAAGGAGACCATAGACTTGATGAGGGAACTGGGAACACTGAAGGACTCGCACAAAACATTAGCCGATCGAGTTGTAAGTTTTGTTCTGTTTCGCAGCACAGCTCCGGAATGGAGGCACAAGTAATTTCAGACTTCCGGAATAGAAGTGTGGTGTTCAGGACCAGCAGGACGCCATCATGCTACAGCAGCAGAGGCAGCTGGCCGAGCGACAGTTCGAACCACCTTCTCCGACTGCATTGCGACCGACTCCTCTTCGACAGACTTCGCCCATCCAGTCCCAGTCACCATTTCAACCTCCTCAGCCACAGCAAACAAAGACTCAAGCCGGTGGCTCGGAAGATGAAGTGAGCCTTTCTTGTTAGAGATCTCGAATCGACTCATTATGTGCATTCCTTTTCTCTAATTCATTTCGAGATTTTTTTATATTTTTGGTTCAGGATCTCATGGCCTGGAAGGCTCGTATGAAGGAGGATTACGAGAAAAAGAAGAGACAGCAGAGCGAGGCACAACCAAGAACTACTGGAGGATCGGTGAGCCACCAAATGAATTCACAATGCGTGCTTTCTCTTGAACGGCAGTAGTGAATGGCAGTTCCCTTTCAGCAGATACTGTTAGGCATTGATGTTTTTGTTTTTACTCTTTTTACTCTAGCAGTTTTGAATCGATAAATTTATCGGCATTCTTCTCCGCTGCTCTGTTCTCTATCAGGTAGTGAGATAACCGCTTTGCGAAGAACCCGTGGCGTTCACTGTAGTTTTGTAAGTATTATAGCCTTTGCAGAGCCCCGTGCAACCCCCGAGACGTGGGGATTTCCGTCCATCCGCGGGTGGGGCTGCATCTCCAACGACACCTTCATCGATGGAGAAGCAGGATAAGACGAACGGAGGACGTTTCTGAGCTATGTATCCCCCTCTCTTTCGGCATTTCATGTTATGAATATTGAAATGACTTCATCCATTGTGTTTGGAGCATTAATATTCTGTGTGTCGTGCGGGAAGTCGTCGCTCGCATTCTAGGAAGAGATGTTGCAGAACACCCATTTATCTTTCTATTGACAAATGCTTGTTTTCTATTCCTTCCCAACTCGTCCGAGTAATTTCTTGTGAATCTGAATGTATACAAAACGAACCTTCATATCTAAAGCCAACACCACAATTTGCTCACCAATATTTCTTCCCCATGTACTTTTTAGACTATTCGACTAGAAAAGGAAATCTATTTTCGTTCCGTTTCAATGTGAACATAGTACGCCCAATTTGCCCACATCGTGTATGTTATTCTTGCATCTTTTACCTCGACTCGATAAATATGTTTAAATATCTCGCTCTATTTGCAACAAATAACGATTTCGCAAATCGATTTTATCGTTTTCCTGATCGAATTTGCATCTGTTAACTTAAATGCATTTCTCGCTCCCGCATCACTTTGCACGGTTTCACTCTCCTTCGTGCCTAACGTTGACGGACTTTCTCAATTCGATCATTGTCATCGTTTATCCGCTGCTGCACACAAGTTGGTTGGTAATGGGCTTTCCACGAAAGGTGCATATATGTAGAGAAAATGACTTGGAAGTACCAGTCTCCAATCCCATGGAACTGCTGAATCAGTTTTCCCTCCTCAGCGCGAGCGCTTGATATTACCTTTAAAAAAATTCCACTGCAGGATCAGGACAATCTGCGACATAAACTGTAACAAATGACAATGAACCTGTCCTCAGAGAGAGTTCCAAACCGTCAGATGGCAATCCGACAGTTTTTCTGTGCGTAAGTTCGTTGCTACTTATCCAATTCAGATGAATTAGAAGCTTTCATCGATCGTGAGGTCTACGAGGATATTCGGGCGTACGGGCAAATGACAGCATTCGAGGAGGCTAGGAAGGAGAATCTACCAGTTATTCAGTGAGTATACGCTAAAATAGTATCGGTTTGCCCATAATTTGGGGGTTTTATTGAATTCGTCTATATGCTCAAAAAGCTCCACTTCAGATGCAAGAAGTGCACGTTCTTCAGTGTTTTCGATGATCCTCCAGAAGTGGCTCCCCACTTTCACTGTGAACAGTGCAAAGATGATCATTGCAGGTGAATTGTGATTCTCTAATGCCGTTTCTTCGAAGTTTACATCTAGACGTGGGATGCATTCTTCAATCTCGGCGTTGTCTATCGCTTCTATTGGCAAAATATCTACTTTCAGACAGTGCGAAGGCCCTTGGGAAGATGAGCATAAGAAGCTCAAGATGTGTGCCGAAGTTAGTTTGTATAATTTTCTTCTTGCGACTTATGTACACTATATTACCTTATAATTAAACTTACAACTAGGGGTCTAAATATCTTTGCGAAAAATCCATATACATCTTTCAATTGGAGAATGATGTTCCAATAGTTGACTTGAAATTCGGTTCAATTTAGTCAGTTAGCGAGAAACGCCGGCTTGAAGACAAGAGGAAACAGGATCAGATCGAAGCTAAGAAGAAAGCACTAGAGGAGGAGAAAGAGAAGAAAAGACGGAGGGATGAAGCGAAACAGAAGGCAATGGAAGAGGAGAAGAGGAGGAAGCAGAATGAATCCAATTCGAGACGTAAAGCCAAGCTGAACACCGAAAAGGTGACTCTATCCTACTCAAGTAATCATCAAGCTGTAAATATGGTCAGTGTTATTAGGGTGTTCCATCATTTTTGTCCCTTTTTTGGAAAATATATTCAAAAGATTCCAGCTGAAACGAATTGACAGATAACGGGAATTTTCGCATACTATTGTAAAGGCCATGGGATACTATGTTGCAGGTATACTCGGTATGACTCTTGCTCGCTTACTACTTTATAGCATGGAATTTATGAAAAAGATGTTTAAAAATCAAAATTGTGTATTTTTTGAGCAAAACTGCTTTTTCTCGTCCGTTAAGTACACAAACCCTGATTTGCAGGGAAGATTAGCTACTGCATGAGTAATGCAGTAGTGACATTAACGGGGACCAGCTATCGAAAAATAGGAGAAATTTAAGCGCGGACAGAACATGGCTAAAACATCGAGCGGAGAAACTTGAAAATTTAGTGCTCTAAAAATAGCCTTTAAAAAATTCTGAAATAAATCACATCGAATGCTCGCATAAAGCACTATGACAGAAAAATATCGTTATTATTGAAAAGCAAGTGCAACTCGTAGAAAAAAAATCGGTTTGTGGAAATGGAGGTTTTTGGTCACTGAAAGCCAGGTCCAACATAGACTCAAATGACAATTGAGTGATTTTTTCGAACCAAATGAAGGGTAGCGAAAGAAAAAATTACATTTTGTACGTAACTAACTGTTCTTTAAAATACCGGTATAAGCTTGGTCATATCTCTATTCTCAGTAAAAAAAACTGGGTTCGCTTGCGGCAGCGTTGTTAAAATTCAACCGAAATATTGGAATGCTAACGCTTCTATCCAAATCTAACAGATTGATTATTTAGTGTGGCCTATAGGGAGCCTATGCATTGCTACATAAGTGGTGCATAACCAAAATATAATTAAAATATTTGCCTTGAAGTTGTGAAAAGAAAATCGAAAAAAGGGACAAAAAACCAAAAATATTTCGCGTCGCATTTCTTCCAAACACCACCATTTTATTTGATATACATAAAATAATTATGAATTGACAACACCTGATCTGATTTGGCTTTAACCAATCGTGTCCTAGGATCAAGATGCCTGCAAAAACAACTACGAGGACCCATCGATGGACATTGTGACACGCAACCCCAGCACGAATGCCCACGCGGCACAACTAAAAATCGTTGATGACGAGCGTTTGGCAAACATGGAGGTAGAAAGCAGGTTTTGCCTCAAAACGTCCATTTGAACACAATGGCGCAAATGCCTTGGTATCCTGTCCAAAAAGACGGTTTAGGAGAAACTCCGAATCAACAGCGAATTGCTAGATGTTTTGCGAAGGAGTTCTGAGCAGACCGACGCTAACATCAAGGTACATTCGCAACGGTTTGAAAAGCTTCCCTAGTGAGCTGGTTTGACTGCGTAGATAGTAGTCTTGACTGTATGACAGCTCAAGCGACGCCACTGTCAATCGATGAAAATCAGGGGTTCAAAATCGGTAAATGTGTCGTCATTCTTCTCCGCTGCCCTATTGTCTGTGAAGGAATGAGACAACCTCGCGGCGGAGAAGAATGACTACCAATTTACCGATCTTGAATTTCTAACACAGGTCCAGCAGAAGAATCACAATGATGCCATTGAAGCCGTGTATTCAACCGCCATCGAAGCCCATTCCACGATCGAGGTACATTTCTGCCTTATCTTCTATTGGGAAAATGGCGCTCTGAATCTGAGAATTGTTATGATTCTGCTTAGTACCTTATGTACATCTTTTCAAAATACGTCTTCTGGTGTCTCAAAAAATATTCGACACTGCGCGCTTATGTCGCAATGAACTTCAGAGTACAGAAAAATTGCCGACTAAACTTGCAATGCTTCAGAAAATGCAATCACAGTATGAATTCGAGCTGGATGCACTGCGAACGAATCAAGCAGAGTCGTTGGAGGAGAAAATGCAATCACAGTATGAATTCGAGCTGGATGCACTGCGAACGAGTCAAGCAGAGTCGTTGGAGGAGTGAGTGCAGAGTATTCATGCTACCCAACCTGATATTCTAAGTACGAACGCTATATCAGGCTGACAACTATGCACTCATTAATTTGCATGATATTTTCTGAGACACCCGCTCCGCCTAGATTAGACGAATGAGAACTGATTTTACTGATATAGAAATTCTAATAGTCACTGCATATCCAGAATGAACGCCGACAGCCAGAACTACTGACAGAATTGGTTCACAACCTGCAAGCGTTCGCCATCCGAATGACAAATCAGTTCGAGGAGCAGCGGGAGGCAAGTTTATCTTTTTTCACTCGGAAAATGAGCATTCAAAAGAAGTCAAAATGTTTAAAAGAGGGTTCGACTGGCTTTATCTTCAGCCCTTTTACCCTTTATTCCAAAAAAGATTGTTTTAGATGGGCCATGGGCAGCTCGTCCTTCAACTGCAAACCGCGCAACTTCAATCAAAGTAAAGAGTGCGGTAAGAGGGGGGGGGGGAGCGGGACGACAATAATATGTCATGTCATGTCATGTCATGTCACGACATGTCGTGAGAATGAAAATTGCAATAACACTATCGTGGCATTAATTGACATGTAAGGGAAGCATTCTTAAGGAAACCGAGGACCTGATCATAGTTGAGACACTCAGGGATTCGCAGACGACGCTGGTCAAACGCGTTGTGAGTTCGCTACAAAGATTTTTAGTGCCGTTTTGACTGCACACACTTTCTGGTGCTTATTCGACAAAAACGACAAAATTTCAATATTTCAGGCAGATCAGCAGTCCATAATGATGCAGCAGCAGAAGCTATTGGATGATTACAGTGCTTCCTACTCAGCAGCTCAGTCGAAACCAATCCGACCTCCGCCTCCTCAGAATAGGGCTAATATCAGACCATCCGTGTCGGAGACCGATTTAGTAAGTCTTTATTTTTGGCTCCATATTAAATATCATGGAACGATCGTAAAACGTTCTGTACGTGGGGAAATGCAAATTAACTGAATATGGTTCAAAAATGCAACAAAAGAATGATTCAGTCCGAACTACAGTCAACCGTGCAGCTGGAACAGAAACCGAAGAGGCATACGGGCAACGAGTTTCCATCCAGTCAGCAGACATCCTCCATTGGACCTCCTCTCCCTCCTCCACCACTACCACCACCTCCTGCTTCCGTTTATCAACTGAAGACTACTAACTTCGATAAACTTCCTCCTCCGCCTCCAACTGCCTATGCTGTGGATGGTGTAGAGGCAAGTGTATGTCCCTGGCTTGACCATGAACTGCCCCTATTCGTCCAGAGCAAGAACTGATCATTTACAACGTATACCACATTGAATTATTACCTAGATTGTGGACATTGTGAAACTCTCCGGAAAATTTCCCTGAATTCAGAATATCGCCGATCGAAGGTCGCGCATGATGGAGGAGCTTCAGCAGATGATCAGAAAGAGCTGAGGACAAGTAGGATACTCGGTGTGAACAATGTTCTATTTTGTAATGAAGACTTTTCTGGAGAACCCGATGTCCATAGGAGTTCAACACTGTCAATTCGTGCGAAATGGTACACAATGAGGAATTTTAACACACGTAATAGCCCTCCTGATACTCAGTCGGGCATCTAATCCTCTCAATCCTAGTCTTTACCGTAAAAAATTTCTTCCCAAGATCGGCCAACAAATTTACATCTTCCTATCGCTCTGTGCAATCCTCACATGATTTAAATAGTGGCATGTCCCAATTATCAAATTCCTAAGATTTTTTCACGTGTTGATTACTGAATGTAAATGCTTAGTAAACATGAACTTGAACTTGAATGATAGACATGTGGGCCACGGACAGGTTTGCATCATTGTGGTGAGGTGGACACTTGCAACATCATTCTCACAACGATAGCTGGCGGAAGTCTCCAATTCACCGTAATGGCGTAAACCCGTTTAGCTTTGACGATAATCACAACATTTTATATATTTGTAATATCGGAGAAGCGCCCTGTTGAAAGTTTAAAGTACTTTTTCCATCCGGAATTTTGCGTAAAATTTAATAGAAAACAATCGAAATTTTGATTTTGCGCCCTAATTCCTCTTCATCGTAATTTTACCAAAATGTGACAAATGTGGCAAACATTGACGAACAATTGTCAGAATGAACATTGATCCCTATTTATCGGTAAACATCTTCAAATGTCATGCATCAAATTCCTTCCCCTTCTGCCCCAGAATTGGAAGTGACTTCCCATGACGTACGAGCAACGGAAACGGTTGATAGACAAGCGCGACCTGGACAGGTTTGCGCTATTGCGGCGAAATGGACACTGGCAATGGTCGCGAGAATGACTGGCTGAAGGGTCCACCAAATCACAATGGCGCAAAGGTCCAAGGCGCACTTGTTTATCACCCAACTTATAGATATTCGCTATATACTCCCCTTGAAATATACCACGTATGTTTCACCAACTGAGAAAATACACGTGTTCTCCATCGCATTATAAATCTCTGTGCCGAGTATTCAGAAATTGCTCCTGATTACTCCATAATTACTCCTTGATTGGGCGAGTAAGGAAGTAAAGGAATTGAGAACCATTCCGTTGGCCAAAATGTTAAGGAATCCGGTTGTTTTGGTGCCTTTGAGTGTCGCGTATCCTATGTGGGGCAACCCCACCCGACCTGCGGTCGTTCGTCAAGTCGTTGGAGAATTTGGGCGGCAGTGATTTTTGTTGCTGACCAAAGATTGACTATAAAAAGAGAACGACCTTTTTGTGGTCAATCATTGGTCAGCAGTAAATGATATCACAACATCCATGGAATTAATTGTGAGTGTAGATATTTCTGATTTTATTGAACGTATTTCTATGCACAATGATCTGCTGAAAAATGATATACAAAACGGAAGATAGTAATGTTTTAAACTGTTTTCACAAGCCCAATTTTCACAAAAAATATCTTACCAAAAATATAGACAAATTACAATATCGAATTATCACAGACCCCATATACCTTACCAAAAAATACAAACAAATAACAAAATGGCATAAACTGTTGTTTAGTTCCTGGTTCATTCCCCTTATTGTTCTAGTTCTATAATACAAACGTCACTTGATGCCGCAATCAACCGGATTCCTTAACATGCACACACACCCATTCACATTACAACTTTGGCCAACAAGTAGTTGTAATGTGTTCTCAATTAAATCCTACATCGCCAATCATGGAGCGTACTCAGTAGATGGGAAGTTTGGTGTTTTTATCAAGAAATGGAAGTGAACCAGGAATGCAAGGTCGCTCAAGATCGTTAGATAGGAGATGTACAGATGAAGGGGCCAAAGCGGTGTGGGGTAGTGTTTCTAGAACGGTATTGGAGTACATTCCTCTTTGTCTCTACAAGCGATAGAAATCCGCTCCGAGTGGACAAGACGACTGAGAAATGTGCATTGGTACCGTTTTAGAATCCCTGGTCTGGGGCCTTACTTCCTGAGGAAATCAGCGGTCCGACAGCTCAACGATGACACTTCACATTCAGCGAATCCCCAAGATCATTGACTTCTTGCTGATGTTGAGATAAAGTGTTTAAATGTAAAACTAGAAAACAAGTATGCGGCTCTCTATGTCGCATAATATCAAAAGAGGATGACCGCAAGGGATGGCAGTCTGTATGCGAAATCGGTTATGTTTCACTGGAATTATAAAACACAGTTATATGGCTTTCCTGAAACATAACTGATCTCGCATACAAACTGCCAACCCTAATGACCGCTGATTTTTGTGGCCTGGCGCCTCATTCTTATCAGCTATCGTTGTGAGGAGGATTATATTCCACGTAGAATAACTATGGAACGTAATCCAAGCAAAAGTGCACATTTCTGTCTTCTAATTCTTCGGAACGTTATGGACAACCGCTCCGAGAGAATAACACGACAGAAATGCACTTCGGCTTGGATTCCGTTCCCTATGAATAACAAGTTCGATTCGCGATAGACGTTGGATTGACGCCCAGGCTAGCCAAAAGCGATTATCAGTATGTATATAATACATTTGTTGTTTGAACAATGTACACACTAGTCAAAAAGTTCTGCTACTACTTCTGCTTAAGGAGGAACGGGTATTGAGCATGCTTAGGCATGCACTATGAACTAACAGCTGTGTGATAGTCATATAATATGCAAAAAATATTCAATGATAGAGAAGCTACACTGTAGGGAAGAAAGATAATCATAGAACTGCTGAACTTGATGCAAACAGAAAGTTGAAACGATAAGGTGAGTCGATGGAAGTGGACTGCACGCATGTCGAGACTCGATCACCGTAGATCTGCGCGGTATGGTTGGCACTTTGACTACTTTATGGGTAATGTTTCACAGAAGGTAAATCTTCAAATATATAGTTGCCTTGAAACATAACCCATTAAGGAGTCAAACTGTCAGCCATACTGCGCGGGCTATCTTGGAATGGCTCACACCTGTTGACCAAAGTAATCGAAAAGTTTTAGGACGTCCAACAATGAGATCGAGGGATGATCAGCTTTTTTACAAATAATAATCTCATTAGGTCCACTCATTTTAACACATTTAATCATACTTCCTTATAGTCGCAGCCCAGGGCGCCGATTTTTTATTACTAATTGACTTAGACACGGCAACATTTGAATTTGCTAAATCGTGACTGATTGTGAGAAGAAAATTTGATATTAAGGTTGCATAGCTGTGTGAGTGCATACCTCTGGATGTACACTGCATTGTCCATTAGTCCATTTTGCTGCAAAAATGAGAGCAAAGCTCAATTGAAGGAGCCACCGTGTCTAAATCAATTTGCAATACTCGGCGCTCCGGAGTGTACCATTAAGGTTCTTCCTCCATATTGTTATGTCGATTGTTCCCCAAACGTCACTTGAAGGCAAAACAACAACGTGATTCCTTAACACCATCGGTCGCAACTTCACTTTACAACGTATAGACCGAGTCCCGCCTTCCTGAGCCAACTGTCCGCGACCGAGTTTCGGTATATAAAGACGATTTTCTGTTGCCTCCTCCACTCTCCGCTGATCTATGCGACTAGCATCACTCATTTTGAATGTATTGCATACACACCTGGACATTCCTCAACCCCTATTCTGATCTCATCCATATTCAAGATATTTTCCAGTTATTCGTGTTTGCGACTATTTCACCTATTTTATATGATGGACAAAGCAGGGCAGTTATTGACAATCGTTATTTCTTGCCATTCCATTCCGAGCGGTCATCTCTGCGAATTGAAAGACCACAGCTTGGAATGAAATTAGACGGCTAGAATTAACGGCTTTTAGACGGCTAGAATTAACGGTTTGCAATAACTGTTCTGATTAACCCCCCACCCCTAATATTTTCCCCTCGAGTTGCAGTGGTATCAATGTAGATAAATTACCATTATTTTGCAGCCAAAACAGCAAGTCTAATCATGGAGTCGAAGCACTCGATCGATGAGCAATTCGACGCAGTAGTCTACCTTATGACCTTTACTGGCGCCAGTCTGACTCCGAGCATGGCGTTCAAAGTCGTGCTGCCCTCGTCGTGGAACAAGGAACCCGACCTTCCCATTCCAATCACCTATGGAGATATGCTCACCATGTACGGATTGGGCATGCAGGTAATATTCGTGTAAACTGAACTGATATGTATATTGAGTACGATCACTTTCTCAATTTCGTGACTACGCTTGTCTAAACCTATCTGATTTCATGCTATTTCTACCTTTGTCTAACCGCTGACAGCGAGACCGAATATGTTTCGTGGACAAATTATATAGTCTGGATTTCGCTTTAGTGAATAATACTAGAGTTGTTAAAACGAGAATCCTTTTTACTCGTTTCTTTTTAACTGCAGAGCGGAAAAGTAAAAAAATCATTTTATTCAATACTGCCGTTTTCAAGGCACTACTACTTACTGCGTTTAGAACGAGTTCCGTGTAAGAGCGGGAAGGGTGTGGTTAGGGGGTGGCACAGTAAAGTCAAAGTTGCCCAAAAATTCTGAAATTTTTTTCTGTGGACTACCTAGGGGAGGGTTACACTTCAGCCGCGATTTCAGATTTTTATACCTTGAATTAAGGGATTTATCAAAATAGAAAAATAAAATATAAAAATTTTTGTTTTTTGAGTTTTTGGTCACATGTTATATACCATTCGAACGAGCATAAAACGTTATGCAAAATCGCTGTTGGGAGCTTCCCTGAATTCTCAAAACTAAGCCAACGGCATCGATTTTTATGTTTTTCGACATGACGTTTTTCGGAATTTGCCCACAGTAGATCTCAAGGGCGCATCGTTCTGTCATGTTTATCGGATTCTCTGAGAAATTCTACATCGGATAAGCTTTTAAAATCCAAATTTTTGGTGCGACAACAATTCGCAATTTCATCTTGAAAAATGAAAATGCAAGTAATCCGAAGGCCCGGGTTCGAATCCCGCCGGGGACAAACATCTTTTGCGAATTCATTTTGAGGTTTCAGAAAAATTTCCAACACAAAAATTTATTATTTTGATGTCCTCTTTCGATTTCCGTGGAAAAAGTAGGGGCTACGTTGAGTACTTGAATTCGATTTTCACGAAGGGGTCAAAATGCCGAAATTTGAGTGAAAAATAAAATATTTCCAAATAGGTGTCAATTCAATTATGCATAAAATTTCATGAATTTTAATGACTTTCCGAGACTCTAAAAGTGAAATTCAAGCAAGTTATGATTTTTCAAAAGATTTTGTGAAAAATAGGCAGTTTGCGATCAACACGAGTTACATCGCTCAACGTAGCCCCTACTTTTTTCGACGGAAATCGAAAGAGGATATCAAAAGAAGCAACTTTTGTTCTGGAAGTTTTTCTGGAACCTCAAAATAAGTTTGCAGGAGAAAAGATATTGCGCGCGTCTGCTGCAAAATTGGCGAGTAGCGCATGTTCTGTCCAGAGTATGAGGTCAATGGTCGTCCGATTTTCGAATAACAAGTATCTAGTGGTACGTAATCGATATCGGGGAATCCAATTTTGAAATAAAAAAATTATTCCACAAGCCGAGTTTTTTTTCAGGACGGCCATTTTTCGAAAACAAAAGTCTATTACTTTGCCAGTTTTGAGTTTCATGGCTCGATCCCAACAGAAAAAATATTTATCTCGTCGAGACGATCAAGAATCACTATACTTTTGTGAGGTTTGGACTCCTAGGAAAAAAGTTAGATTTTTCAAGTACGCACTTTGCCGATTTTTCCTACCTCTCAAACTCATTTTCAGACATTGCGATGTGCATTTTTGAACTCAGCGTCCTCGACTTAGTAAGTGACAAAAGTTTCAGATAGGGTTAACTTTTTGTTGTGCCAAGCCTCTGGCCTAGTATCTCACTCCAGTCAGATAATGTCTCTTATACTTCCGAGATTGACCAGGATGCTGGACGAGATATTTGATACTGTCCCTCAAGCACATAGCACTGTGATGACTTGTTCAGCCGTACTTTCTATAGCTAATGGCCATCTCCGATCCTTCTTTCACTAACGTGGACATTGATTTCGCGGAGAAGATCATCTACTTGAGAACAACAGGTTTGATTTCAACAAACATAGGTATGAACGGGTGAATAAGCTTTTGAAAATGAGGAAAAACAAACAAAAAAAAGAAATCTTCCTATACAGGGCCTATCTTCATGTTGTTCGGCATTGGCACAAAATTGTCTGGAATACAACAATGTTTAGGTATCAGCGACGCGCCATTTCGGCTTTTGCTGTTCAGGCACTGTAAAATACAAACAAATCAGCGAAAACAAAATTTTTAGTTCACTGTACCGTTTGCCACGCTTGTTGTCCCGATATTTTCAATTCCATGCGTCATGATGTTCATGTTTATTAAAGACGGTATTTCTTCTTTATCTAATTTATATATAACACCCAGATAACAAGTCGTTCTCTCGAAACCTTTTGACTTTTTTTGTTCCAGATGTTATTCGTAAATTACATAACAAGGGTGGTAATCAATGGCTAGCCATCTTTTGCTATTGCTTATACAGCGATGGGAAGCACAATTTTGTGTCAGACCGTATTCTCTCGAAAAATAGATACTTCTCATGTATCTCTGACCGAAAATAGAAGCCTGTGCTACATCTCTCTATGCAATAAATTTGAATCCTTTTATGGATTTTTTTCAGTTTCCAAAGAATAATTGATGAGTCAGATCAGGATGTGTCATAAGTTGATGAAAATTTACTTTTTTTCTGGTATACACAGAAAAATAAATGCCATTTTTGTCATTTAAAGAGACATTATTCTTTCAGCTAAAATCGAACTTGGCGGAACCGTTTGGGAAACTTTCGAATTAAATTCTGATTGTTTTATTGGAAGTAGGTATTGGCACCCTAATGAATATCCTGTCTCGGTTTGGTCTGAACAAATTTCGCAATCGTTTTACAGACAAATTTCATCATCATGTTTGATCGATTGTAACTCGCTTCAAACTCATCGTAGAGGGCTGGGAAGGCACTCATTCTGCAGCAGCTTTTTCTTCGCAAGCGTAGCTGCAAGAGATAGTTTTTCTTACTCTACTCGATGAAGGATGTTGACTGTGCTGTATATATACATCTATGACAATCGGATCCCCGGATGGTCATTCATAAAGGCCAAAGCACTCCCCAAATATTTTTTTGCAAGGGGAATGTGCACGGTTCGCTCGATCTTTGCTCGCCCCCAAAAATCGTCATCACTGCATGGCAAATAAGATCCAATCATCATGATGAGCTAATAAGTAAATGATTCTCGTTTGTTGGAGAAAATCTCGTCCCGAAGTTGTGGCTAATTATTTTACGAATTGGGTTGATGCATAAGGATCTATACTTGTATTTGAAAAATCATATCTTTACAACGATTAAAGGCATAGCCAGGGGACATGCACTGATACTTTATGGGGTCATGAACTTGGGGTCATGAACTACTCCTATGCGACTCCTCTCACCCTCCCTCTCCGCAGCCACTCCGGTGCGATTTTTCAAACATGGCAGACCCTTGATTTTCGGACTATATTTTTTGATTTTTGGAAACTTTCTTCGTGGATTAGCGGGATTAGCGATACAATCCATCTATCAACTGATGCACGTAGCCAAGTGAGAAATCATTATGTTTCTAGTCAAAACATTGACGATTTGGAAACTGAAGGAGATAATTTCGACCAACGGCGTAATATATTAGGGTGCAAAGTTTAGTGCCTCTACGATCAAAATTGAGGGTTTTGAAATTTTGAAGTTTTTTGACCATAAACAATGCTGGTGTCTTCAGGAAATTATATCATATTTTTAGAATATCTAACATCGATTTTCCGATCACTTCTAAATGAGTCATGGCAAAAAATCGTTGTTGAGTGTCAAAATTGGTGCTTGGAAATCGATTGCCATGACGTCATCGGAAGGAGTGACGTCATCAGCCGCTAATGATAAACATGTGCGCACCTGGTCGTATTCATGCAATGGTTGTTTGGCAGCGTAACTCAAATTCCGTCGAGATATTTCAAGAAAATCGAAAAAGTCTTTTGGGACACCCTAATATTAATCTTAAATTTGATAGAATCTGCTGGAGATGAAAATTACTCGATGTTGAATTTCCCATACTAAATAAATCAATGAAAAAAAAAATTCGTCGGAGACTGTCCACGTATGTGCGCGCGTAGGAAATAATCACAGAATAGGTACAAATAGGAGACGCAAACGAAGAGACCGGGAGGGATCAAGTCCATTCTGAAATAGCCTGATTTTGCTGGTGTATAGGCGGGAGCCACTCACGGCTCACGACCCACAATGAATGAGCCGGCTCATTCATTTCGGCTCACGAGCCGCTTTGTGTGGTGAGCCGCGAAATGAGTCATTTGGCCAGCTCTATAGCAGATGTGAATCATGAACCTATGTATATTTATCAGCTCTAACTAAAGGAACGTTCATAACATATCGAATAACGAATAAATAATGGTGACGAATAAATATCAGTTTGGAGTGCCAAGGCACTCCCGATCACTGTTCCTTCTTCCCCATCTCGTTCTTCATGTAGCCCCCAGTCTTGACGATTTCCGCTCCGCATTTCGTCGGAGACTGTCCACGTATGTGCGCGCGTAGGAAATAATCACAGAATAGGTACAAATAGGAGACGCAAACGAAGAGACCGGGAGGGATCAAGTCCATTCTGAAATGACAATATTTTATGTTCATATTATTGGGTTAAAATTAGGGTATCGCATGCGAGCCTTTTAGTGCATTGTCCATGTCTCTTTTCTCCGCAAGGCTGTCGTCTACACAATGCAGTCACAACTGATACTCAGGCAGTAGAGAGATGACGAATGTACTAAAAGACTCGCATGCGACACCCTAGTTAAAATGCCCCCGAAGACGGCGAGAAACCAAATCGGAAATTCAGAACTCCCTTCCCCCCCCCCCACCGCTGGACCGGTCTCTCTATCAATGCATGGAAATAAGTTTCACACGCTAGATATGTACTCTTCCATCTTGCATAATTAGCATTTGGAAGGCATCGGAGCCATCTTTTTGGCCCGCTTACCGAATAATATTGATTGAGAATATGTAATGGCATTCACAACATTTAATCTCAATTCTCAATATTCATCTGAGTGCGTTATTCTTGTGTTTTTTTTCAGGAAATTTATCATGGTTTGGAAAGGCGGGACTTCTATGTGCTCTCTCACCCACTTGAGGAGAGAGCACATGGAAGACCGCGTGCGGCGAGAGAGCGCCTAAAAATAATGAGCCATATAGAATTTTTCATTTCCACTCATGACTCTCATTGGTTCGGTGAGCAGGAAAAAATAATCAGAATACCTACTTTGACAATGACGCAGAAACTTGCGAAAAAGGCCACAGATGAAACTACTGTGCAGTAGTGAGACAAGATCGACGCTTCGCAGTTTTATACCCAATCACACGCGATCATACTTACCGTCCTTCGGGGCAAGTGCTCGGCGTCATTTCGTTCTTCATGTAGAAATAAATGACGGCGATAGCCATTCCGATTCCGTATGCGAACTGAAAAATCTGAAGAAGAGTCAGGAATCTGGCGAAATGTTTCGGTGTCCTGACGTTGAGCACCTTCAGCCCATAGTAACTGCAAGAGTGTATGCTTTGGTCGGCTGTTTGTCTAATTTATGGGTTTTGTTATATTTAAAGATTTCCCTCTGTAAAAACATTTCTGAAGATACATATGCCTTCTGTGAAACGTAACTCATAAAATAGTCAAATTGCCACCATACGTTTATTATAACCTAGTGTTTGTGAATTTTCAGGAAATAATACAGCCCATTCGCTTGAGCCGCGAAAAGCAGGTGAATATCGCCACTCCATTTTACGCACGAATATGTTTGTTAAAATGCATTTTATACTGTGCAAAGCATGAAAGAAAGGATTGATTGAAAGACAGAGTTAACTCACAAATACATGACCGTGTGCACTGTCCCGTTAAAGACCACACCCCATTTGGCGCAAGCGATACTATGACTGAAGAAGATTTGCGCGACGAGGAAAGTGACCGAATGATGATACCTGCAATATTGTTGGCAGTTTGACCACTTTATGGGTAATGTTTCAAGGCTACTACATATTTGAAGGCATATCCTCAATGAAACCTAAACTATAAAGTAGTCAAACTGCTTACCGGCAATCAATTCCATTCACTTGTAGTTATTTCTCATATTATGTTTTAAAAATTTCTATATCACTGGCCGTGAATGCGTTATAATCATGCTATTGCGGCTTGTTCGCCTACCAGTGCATAAATATGACGGGACGTTTTCTGAGAACGAGAAACATAGTGTCGATGAGTTCTGGGCCCTTGCTCATCGCGAAAAGCCATGTCCAGTATCCTGATACAGGGTCGGAATATTGTCCGTTGTTGTGGCAGAGAGATCCTGAAAACGCGTCGCATCTTTTGCCTAGATAATCGCCTTTGAAAAATGTAAAACTCGCCTACAATTCCGTCTCTCCTGACTGACTGTATAAAAAACGGCAGGATCTTATACACCGTAACGAATGAATAGATGGATAGAGTAAAGTTCCATATAGCGAGAGCTGCACGAAGATTGAGAGGCTTCCGATTCGCCATAAACATCTGACCAAAGTTAACCATGGCGATATAGAGGATAACAACCTGAGAACGAACGAACGATTATAGTGGAGCTTTTATGTATGAAAAATTAGTGTCTCTAAAGCGGTAATTTTATGCAAGAAAGTTCATTTCTCATTCGTCTAATCTCCAGGAAGCGGTTGTCTTCCCAAATATGACAGACAACCGCTCCGAGGGAATTGGACGAATGAGAAATGAACTTTCTCGCATAAAGTTACCGTTTTCGAAACACTAATGCTAATCGAAACTCACAAGAACTGAAATAGGTAAATTAGTCCTTTCCATGAAGTAAATCGTTTTGTCAAGGTCCCATTCTCCAAGTAGGATTTCATCATACAATATAGTCCTATCGTATGTGAGATTGTATGATTTGAAAAATGCGCCAATTGTGATACTCTAAACAACTTAATTGAATACAGTAAATACAACTTAAATAAATAAAGGAAACGTTATGATTTATACACAAGATAATTAATTAAATAAAGTAAATGTGTTACGATTTATAAATACACAGAAACACACGCTCGATTTTGACAATTTCAACTGACGATTGATTGCCCTCACTTGGGAAGTGCCACGTCAAAGTATCGAGTTGGAGGATAAGACGTATTCCATTCGATAGACCTTTGAAAAATATTAAGATTCAGCCACAATTTGGCTGCTATGGTCCATACAGGGCCGAAGGAGAAGCTCAAAACCTTAAAATCGACCCTTTTTTGAAATTCCATATAAAATCAGTGCGTAATGATAGATTTTTTCTTGTACTTTTCCTGCAAGGTACTTCCGCTAAGCTTCAAAAAAGTTGGTAAGGTTGCCGTATGAACTTTCACTTCGGAGTAGCTATGATTTTTGGGAAAAGCTGAAAATTCCAAAATCATAACTACTCCGAAGTGAAAGTTCATACGGTAACCTTACCCACTTTTTTGAAGCTGAGTTGAAGTACCTTGCAAGAAAAATACAAGAAAAAATCTATCATTACGCACTGATTTCATATGGAATTTCAAAAAAGGGTCGATTTTAAGGTTCTGAGCTTCTCCTTCGGCCCTGTATGGACCATAGCAGCCAAATTGTGGCTGAATCTTAATCTTTTTCAAAGGGCTATCGAATGGAATACGTCTCATCCTACAACTCGATACTTTGACCTGGCACTTCCCAAGTCAGCTTGAAATCGCCATCGTCTAGGTTTATTCTCTTTCAGGTGGCAAATTATCGTTTCATCGACTAGATCCCACCTTGAGCTGATTCAATTCCAGCAGAACATCATCTCTGGATGGGTTGAGCTCAGATAAGAGTGAGAATGCCACCAGGAGAGACCCCATTATGGCCACTCCTGAGGCTGCGGTCGCCCCCAGAAAGAGGTGACCGATCGTCGTCATCTCAACACGGATTCTGTAAGATAAGACATCTATGCAATAATATAATAATATAATATTATCTTCTACATCTAGGTGAAAAATGAAATTTTTTCCTTAGTGTCAAATTTGATTACTTGATCTAATTACATTCGTTTTCTCTAATTCATACGGAGAGATTATGTCTCTTACATCGCATAGATAATAGGGTGTCACTAATGGGACGCTATTGACAGCCGTTCATTTATAGCCGTCTAACATCATTCCTAGCGGGCGTCTCTGCGAAGTGTGAGACAACAGCTAGGAATGAAATGAGACGGTTAGAAATGAACGGCTGTCAATAACGTCCCATTAGCGACACCCTAATAGATAACCGTTCGCGATGAATTATAGAGAGAAGGATAGTGAATGCGCTTTGGTGTTGAATTTATATTCATTTCTGGTAGGGTTTTTTTTAAAGGCAACCACCATCTGGTACAATTTTGTCAAGATTTTTCTAGGGTCCATCTAAGTAGTGATTGTCGAAGTACTATGCCTAGGTATAATTATACAGTTTAGTATGAGTTTCTATCGCCTTTTGTTCGAAAACTACAGATTGACAAACATGAACACTTCAAAATTCGGTCCGAAAAAACCATCTTAACTTTAAATTTTCTTTTAAGACGCAGAAATTATAAGACCGGACCAGGAAGGGCCCCTTCTGTGCCTACATTGTCAAGTTATTTCGACCGGGCTCAAATGTAGTGGATTATAATACTTGGTAGTACAGAAGTTACTGACAGACCGGTGAACTCACAGTTTTCCTTAGTTATTTTATTGAGCAATTTAGAATTTCCCGATGAGCTGTTTTTAGACATGAATGTTGGCCGGACCATAACTTTGTTCATTTTCATGATTTTTGAACATTCTTTTTTCAGTTAGAACCGCCATGATATTCTCTCTGAAAACCATTTTAAACTTAGAAAGATATTGTAGTTTGTGAAAAATACCAATGAAAACAATAAAAATATGATTATTTTTTCATATTCTATCGAATACTAGGTATTAATGTTAATGTTTTTGTCTTAACTTAATCTGCTTTAAATTCTCTACAAGATAGAACTTTCATGCTTTCAAAAAAATGGAGACACTGCTGCTGAAACAAGGCCTTGAATGTGTAATTTCACCATATTGCGGAAGTTCCGGGAGCCATATCTCACTGAAAAGACGAAATCAGACAAACTTCCAGAGCTAAAGTTTCTTGTGCTGATGTCCTCTATCGAAATTGGTGTTGATATATGGGGGTCACCTTCAGCAATTTTTGGTCGAAAGAACAGCCGCCAGAAAGGTCGAAAAAATGATGTTGCATGACCCCATACTTTCAGTATATCATAATATTTTTCATCGAAAATGATTGATTTTGGTATGTTTGCAGCTCATGAAATCGATTTTGAAGCAAGTTATGGGGCCGTGAACTCTTTATGCAGTCGTAGCTTCTTGAAATGTTTGAATGCCCATAACTTGCTTCAAA
>JACMIF010001223.1:2784-25714 GCA_014805445.1 Diplogasteroides magnus | reverse complement strand
GTGGGCGGAGCCAGCGCTGTTCAAAAAAGCGCGCGCCCCGCCCCCTTTTTCGAATAAACGACAGGTGTGATTCGGGGGAGCCAATTTTGAACCGCTGTGTGTTTGTACGTTATTGAATTCGTAAAATTGTAATGGTTCTAAAAATATAAATAATCAGGGGTAGAAATTCCGAAATAGTTGTAGTCGGAATCGTGACAAAAAAAAGTTGGCAAAATTTTTGACAGTGTCCCAGCTAATTTTTTTGGACGAATTAATGCAAGTATACGTTTACATTTGCGCGGGAAATTGTTGTGTTCAATTGCTTCCAACACGACCATTTCATAGCATGCAGAAACAAACACCACGCTGTTCCTCTACCGTCAATGCCACCAAATGAATTTTTGCCACGCATGGCAAAAATTTCGCCAACGATGACAAAAATTTAGTTTTTGCCAAAGTCGTTTTCGTCACGGATTGAATACCACCCTCCCTCGGAGTGATTATCTCTCTGACGTGATGACCAACCTCTCCGGGGGGAATTAGACGACAAAAATGTGCACTTCTGCTTGGATTCTGTTCCCTATTTATTACCAATACAGCTGATATGTTAAAATCCTTATCTAATGACTTGCTTTTTGGTGATGTGAGATGCCTCCCATTGGAAGCCACGAAGCTTTAAAGCGAGGACTTGGCAATAATGAAATGGCGGAGGTCAATTGTAAACTGCCGAAATTCAGAGAAGCGGAGGAAATTTTTCTTCTTATGCACAGGTTGTGTGATTAGAAGTATGTCTCTTTTTTAAAATTAAATTATTTTCAGAAACTGCCGAGTTTCTCGAAACATTCGCGCAAACTGGTTTTTCGATCACCTAAACAAGCCTGTCCGACTATATTCCAAAAAGGTGATTGTTTTTCCCGTTCTATTTTGTGATACTAGGGTATCCGACAGGTTTTCAAAGAATTATATTGTAAGATTATATACATTTGAAGTTGTTTATTCAATTATAGGATACTGAGTCGCAGGAATTGTTGGTGTACGGTATGACTGCTGTTGGAGGCCATGCAGAAGATATTATTGGGAAGGAGAAACTGATCGTCACAAAAGAAACACGGCTAACGTTTGTTTCAAGACTATACAGGCATGTGTATGTGCTGGATTTAAGTCCTTCTACTCTTGTAGCGGTAGGTATTCATTGATTATATGCAACTATAGTTTACGTCAAGGATGATGAAGCAGGCTGTTGCATTTTCACTCTACTCCTTGACCATCTTAAGTCGTGTCTGTATTCTCTGACCAGACAGGTATTACTATTCAGCGTTTTCTGATCAATCAATGTTATGAACGTATTTAAATAGAGTGGATATAGTGAGAACACAAACTCTCAGTCATGGCAATCTTTGGTTTACCGCTCTTGATCCAGTTATTATAGGCCAGTATCTCATACCAGTTGTAGAACCCCGGAAGGGAAGTAATGGTTTCAATATTTATATTGGATGACCATACTCTAGTGTGTAAGATGATGGTTTATGGCCCGATCAACGCGAGATTTATCCCTCTCGATGTAATTACTTTTGCAAATTTTATCGAACGTTGCACATTTATGATTTTTTTAAAGTCTTATAAATGATCGAATTTTCATAGGGAATCACAATTTAAAGCGATTATCGACTCCCATTTTTCAGTATAATTTACAATAGATATAATTTCCTTTTTGTCCGAAAACGAAGTGTATATATTGTAGATGGTCTTCCCTGGATCGCAACTGACTATTCGACCTCAAATATATCTTTCTGTGCTCGTTTTCACCCCATATTTGTTTTTCAAGGACAAAGCTGTTTGTTCTTTTCATAATTGCATTGCGCCAATGTACCATTTAGGTACTTGTCCAAGGAATTTTGGTCACATCTGAGAATGTAAAAGCTGTAATGGATGAACTTACAGAAAAGGTTTTTATCTGAGTGAAAGTTTTTATTCTGGTATTTCAATTGTAGTTTCAACGAGTCGTGCAAAATCTTCACGAATATTCGCAGCCAATCGTCACAAAATGGGGAGAGAAAAACGACGCAAGACGGGTTGTTCCTACGCCTTAATTACTCTCTAGCTAAATACGACTTGTTTAGAAAAATGTGGAATTTCCACCAATACCTGTTGTTCGTCCACGAGGGAAAAAGACAGAACCATTCTCGAGTCTTCCTACAGCTAAAGACATTGAAGATGAACTGGATGGGTTCTCATATGCTCGACAAGAATGGTAACTTATTTGACTGTATATCGTATTTGATGTGTTTATTTGAGGAAGGATGAACCTGGAGATACACGAGTGGTGGAATGTGATGGAGTATTGAATTGTATTAGTCTTCCTCCTTGTGAGGGATACATTCATCCTGAATGGTCACTAATCTTCATGATCAGAATGGCTATTCTAGCATGTCAGATGCTTCCTGAGAATACTCAGAGCAGTATGTTGTCAATGATTGATTGCTTGATATGAAGTTGCATTCAGATATCATTCTAATGACGGATGCTGTTTGTGGAATGCCTGAACCATCAGCTCTTCATGATCTTCTCGTCCAACTGCGTACTCTTTCAATCGCATGCTCATTCATTCAGGTTTTACATTCTCCCTTCTTCTGCTTAGCTCGAAAATATTCTAACCCTTCTTTGATGTTCGAACAGCGAAATTAGGGATGGGCAGGTGGTTTTGGAGGGCTTAGTGACACAGTATCTTTTTTGGTATTCCTCAATGACGCAGTGTCCAATTTGCAATATCAAAGTGAAAAATGAGCTAGAAATAATTACCGTTGTGAAAAATAATAAATAGTCAGTTTTCAATCAATTTTCGTTTTGCTAAATTTCTCCTGTTCCGGAACAAGTTGGATTCGGCTTGAGTTAGCTTTAGATGACTGCAGCAGTATGCAATCTGATATTTAAAAAAAAAACAGAAATCGTTTCATGACCTCACATTCCGTTTCATGACGAAAATGCTCGCAATGAGAGGTACTGTAATTGCGTATCCCTAAGCGAAATGTTTATCAGTTGAGAGAGTTGGCCGTCATTGACTCCCTCCTCTGATTGTATACTGTATGAGTTACAGGTACAAGGTCGTGTTCGATCAGAGCCTTCATTTGGTCATGTCGCCTCATGCGAGCTCTTCCATTTTCTTGCCGTTGCAACATTTGGATCATATATGCCCAATTGCAAGTGTACAATGGTAGATACACGAGTAGGGATGAACTCATATCAAAGGTGAGGAATAGGAAGAAGAAGGGACAATGAGATACTTGAGACAACTTCTATCGTGGTGGTTCGATAAGGCATTGCTGAAGAATACTCACATTTTGAGTATTGTCAAGGAAATGAATGATATGTTTGCAGAGATGTACACATTGTAAGAATGATTGAATGAATGCATTAGATAAGACATTCAGAGACATGAAGAGACATAGGGAATCTCTACTCAACTATGAGTCATCAATTAGTGATCTTGTCTATGTCAGACTAAGAGAAGGATATACAATCAAGACGGTAGTCCCTTCAATCTCAACACAATATCATTCATTTATAGATGACTGAGGAGAGTGATGGTTTTATGATTGTAATGGTATTGCCCATTCGACCACTTGTCTCCATTGAATACACTATTAGTGCTAGTAGTCCACTGAGGTACACCAGGAGGTTGGTCTTGTCTCATTTGACATTCATTGACACTTTACAGGGAACGTATATCTGCAGAAGTAGAGTTGGTTGCTCCTTTCACAGTTCTACAAGAGTTGATATCTGAACCAACTACGATCAATCCCTGTAGACAAAAGTCAATCAGAGCATACAGAGATTCGATAGATGGGTTAGTTGTTTCTCATTTTAGTTACAATATGTATAAGAGAATTGTTATTTCAGAATCGTGGAAGCAGATCGTATACTCACTCATATGCACTCATTTCACTCAAATAGTGCATATTACAGTATTCCTGAGGGATTGTCCAATTGTACAATTGCACTGTTCAGAGGGGACGATCCACCTTCAACAAGAATGGACTACGAGTTTCTATATTCTATCTATTAGAGATAATTGTATCTTTTGAGTGAATCTTTCTATGCACGTCCTCGATTCGATAAGTTCTGGTGTCAGCTGATTGATGTTGAAGAAAGAATATGGCGAGTGAAGAGAATGTGATGTAGGATTATAGTTGATTCAAGGGTCAAATGGACCCATTCACATGAAATGAGGATTATTCTATCACCTTCTTATCGTCTCACTCATCCATTCACTATTCCATTCGAGGTTCACTTTAATGTAATAATAAGTGCCTTGTTCACTTATTTATTGAAGGGATTGGACTATTCTCGCTCCCTAAACGCAATTAATACATACTTGACAAAGGTGAAAGATGAGAAGGAATAATATCAATTTGGACTCTTGTTTAGAAGTCGTCATTCTGCCTTCTTCACAAAGAAATCTACGTCGGGTTTGTGAATGAGTCTGTTTTCATTTTTTTTCAACCGATGAGATATGAAATTTGAGCGAAGGAGCGTTCTTGGGGTCGAAGTTGACTTCTCCCCCTACTCATTTGTATGTGATTCGTTTGACTGGAACTCCTCCTTTCATTATTCTTCGTGTTTCATTCATCGGTGGAATGACTAATCACAGAAGAGTAGATGTTAGTCATTCACTTATTCATTCTTACAATACTTGTTATATAGATAATGAGAGATCTATCAGAAGGAATAACTCATGTTACAATGTCACAAGGAAGGAATGAGAATCATGACGATTCTTCATGTATTGTACCAGCATGTACATTGATTGATCGACCATTGGAAAGACTTCTGATTACATATTCTTCTCTTCCTCATGATATGTATTCCATTATGGCTTCTCCTTCTTCATCCAATTCAATTCCTCATATCACTCAACACAATGCATTGTGCAAGTATCTCACAGCAAGGTACAATCCTTCTTGTCTATTCACACTCCCTTCTCTTATTCAGAAGAGTCATTTGGAAACTGCCAGTGTTGTTCGGTGATCAGGGAATGCAATTGCCTCTCCAAGTGGCTAGTTATATGGTGGAAATGATTATGAAGAGAAGACTATCTATGGGATATGAAGTTGCTTGGATGAAGAATTCAATTGTTGGAATGATTAAACAGGTTGACAGACAATCAATTCTTATTAGTATACGATAAGTTGAGAATGAACGAATCATGGAGGAATCAAGGGAAAGGAATGATGTATCCATTGCTAGTGATGAAAAGAGAAATAGAGTGGAACAGTTCATTCTATTCCCTCCTGCTTCAGTCAGTACAGATGACAATTCAATGTAAGTGCATGGGAATGATGAACATTGTCCATTGTTCGTGACAATAGAAACAATCGTAGTATGGGATGTTTGACCGTCTGTTCAAATGAAGGAGAGAGATGCTTCACCTGCATCCATAAAGAGATGGCAATGATCATTTGATAGTCCATTTGGACGGGGGAAGACTCAATGCCCCCCCCCCCTTCCCCCTCCCATCAACCTGTCCATCTTGAAAAGGGATGACCAGAGGAACATGAATGCATGTCTTGATGCTATCTTCACTGTCTTAGGGTCAAGAATACGTAAGGGACAGTGATGGAAGACAAGATAGACAAAAGTGCTATTGACCCCTCTATGTCTCATGTCCTGTCCATCGTTCTCTCAATCAAGCACCACATAGTATAAACAAAGACTGCACAGTAGTCATGGCTGATGGAATACTCACGCAAGAGGGAATACGAAAGGGCGCGCCCTCGTTCGTATTCCATGCTATGGGAGTACGAGAGAAGCGGTCGGCCATTTTCTCGTATTCCATGGAATACGAGCGTTTGTCATGGCATTTGGTGACCTTATTGGCAACTAATACAGTTGAAAATTTTAATCCTGTGATAACTTTTGGCGTAGAATCCGAATATCATAATTATTTGTCTTGTTTTTGTTGTTAACATTTTTCTCAGAATTTTCTCTACATTTTTATTCTCACCAGATGTCATGGCAAACGCTCGTATACGGGGAATAGGAAGGAAACCGCTCGGATTCCAAGGAATACCTTTAAAAAATGACATGGCCCTGCTTCGTATTCATTTGAATATGAAAATTGAAGGGAGACGGCCGCTCCAATCCCATTAGTGAATGAAATGGGGGATAAAAGTGCAACTGCTCGTATTCCATCAGCCAAGACTACTGCACAGTATATTCACCTGTGGTCAGGGAGTAAACAATGAGAAAGAAGGATATGAGTACTCTTTGAGTAGAACATCGACCATTGATGATCGACATGAATCAATCCCTACTGCTGACGTTGTCATTGTGGAAGAACTTTGGATTGAGCCGAATGTCAAGCCAGATACAGTCAGTTTTACATTGTATCATTGCATGCCTTTATCCATCAAATCAATTCATCTTTTGTTGTCATAGTAGTAATATGGTAGATTGAAAGTGCTTGGTGTATCTCTATCTCTTTCTCCCTCTCTTCTCTTCCTCTTTCATAGTCTCCGCCCCTTCATTCAACGTGGCAGCCTCCTCTCATCTCTTCATTCAGTAGTTGATTCTCTCTATGGATAGTGTTGCTGAGTCCCTTTCTATTCCCTTTGCCATAGATCAAATCAGGTCAGTCAGAGGTCTCGATCTTGCACGAATAGACTAGTGCCAGATCTAAACTTCTTACTGATCTGTAGTTGATGAGAGTGAATGATTGTTTGGTGGGGGATGTCATTTGGATGGAAGAAGACATTTCACTCGTTGTGTGTTGTACAGTGAGATTCTCTCTTCCATTCGAATGACCCTCTCTAAGGGATGCAATCTGATGGCAGACGAAGCTCTTCTATCATCTCTATTCACTCTTGACAAACTACTTCGAATGTGTGCCATTGGAGGGAATCGACCTCCTGTCAGGTCGAGGCATACTCACAATCACAACAACAACTATGTATCTATTAGGTCATATACAAAGAACAGAGAAACAAGAAATGGAACAGAATCTCGATTTGTTATCTTCTCACTTGGATGTCTACTCAAGAACTCTCAGAGACATTTGGTCCTACTACCATTCCATTGCAAAGGTACTGTATAGTGGAATAGAGAGAGGGATCATAATGCAGTCGATGTAGTGAAGGCTGTTATTCAAAAGGGATTATAGTCAATGTGAAGAGAGGAGGGAAGAGTAATGAGTAAGGTGTCGCATTTGGGACACTATTGACAGTCGGTCAAGAGGACACTATCACCCAAGGCATACGGGGTAATGACTCAAATGAGATGATTGAGGTATTCAGGGAACTTATATTGACATTTGAAATCAAGAAGGTAAACGGTGTGATCTAGTGGTTATGGTGCCTCTTTGCACAGGCTGTCAATGCAATACAACATTTATGCATATCAGGGCATACGCTCTTGGGAACAAGGGTGATCTTTGATTAGTCATAAACAAGGACCGTGTCGATCAAGGATTCAACATTCTGTCAATTTCTCGGGAGGACTTTCTACAGAGAAGAAATGCGACGGACAGGTCATGACTAATCGAAGACTGCCTTTGATCCCCAGAGCGTATGCTCTGATACGGATAAGCAATGGAATGTTCGGTCGCATTTCTTCTCTGTAGTGAGTCGTCCCAAGAAAATTAGCAGAGTGTTGAATCCTTGATCGAGACTTTCCTTATGTGCCCATACAGTACTCGTCTTGATTTGCTAGTCCTTCTAGAGGAGAGTTCCATTCCCAGACGAGGTGGATGGGAGGAAGGGGGGGGGGGCGCCCGGCCCCGGCGAATGACTCGGAATAGAATGGTTGTCCATACCATCCCAAATGCGACATCCTAGTTATGAGTGAGAATGTTTGAGTGGGTAATGAAGAGGGAATGGTAGTTGTATGAGGGAATATTCAGAGACAGTTAGTGATGGAGATATGAAGAGAGCAAAGATGACACTCGATATTTTACACGAACAATTGGCAGATAACTCGGAGTGTACAGTTGATGTACAGGAGAAACAAAAGTGAGTGTGGAATAGGAAGAATGTAAGAGGAGACATTGAGATGGACTGATATTTGTGGCGATCTGGAGAAAAAGACAGAACATTATGCTGATATAAACAAGTGAGAGGCGGGACAAACTCATTGTTATTATTGTCAATTGAGGGGAACTGCATTCACTTTGTACATGAAGAAGACTTCTCCATGGAGTGTTGTAGGGGTAGCTATTCCAAGTGAAGAAGGTATAGAAGAAGATATAGAGGATAGAGTTAGATTGTTACAGGAAAGATTAGAGATTGGAAGGACGGAGCTCTTCCTCTACTATTCTTCTCTGCTGAAGAACCATGTGTTGCATTAGCATCAATGCAAGGAAAGGGAGGAGAATGGAGGGTTGAAGACAGAAGAAGTGGACAAAACCATGAATATGAACCTCTTGCACAAGGTATACCATATGACACACATGTCGATATCCCCTATTATAGTCCCATATGATTTGCTTCTCTCTTGGAGAGGCCATAGTGAAGGAGGAGGATTTCAACCATTCAATCTATGCAAATATGTTAGAGGAATATATGAGACTCTAGTGGTTAAGTCTCTTGTCACTGCACTTTTCAAGGCCGTCAACGATGGTATGGAGGTAACTGTACTCTGTCCTCTCTAATCCTTCTCTTTAGGCATTTTTGTCTCTGAGAAGGCAGTGCAAGATGTAACTGAGGAGTACTGTGACTTCATAAATCTTGAGGTGAGGGGAATAAAAGAGATGGAAAGGGAAGGAGTTGTACAGGTGGAAGGAGTGGATAGTGCTCTTCGTTCATTCTGTGGTCATCTACAGGACAATCAAATGGAAGGGTTGGAAGGAGGAAAGAATGTATGACTCATCACTTGATTCAGTTTACAATATTCTTGTGCAAATGAGGCTGAATTCGAATTATCCTTCTCATCCATTCTTTCCAAATATTTCAAGCCTATTTCTGGATCTCCCTCATATTATCATTTTCTTTCTCAGGAAACAAATCTACCCAGAAATGGTATTTTGAATAGTCTACAAGATAATATTGATTGGGTACAGTGAATGGCCGATTGTTGACTCATCTTCTCTCAACAAATCGAACGAAGGAACAATATTGGAGTGATGAAGAAGATTCACAAATCAATATAGACAAGAGTTGCAAAAGGAAGAAGAGTTAGTCTTTGTTGTCTTCATTGGTATTATATGTTCTTAGATGATGATTGTTGTATGCCCTCTCGTTTGTATTCTCTCCAATCTTCTCAGTCTTCTCTTTCAAATAGTAAAGTTGATCTGAGTGAATTGGAGGATGAAAGATATCCAATGGGAGAGAAAAGAGCGAGATTTACGGTCAAAGAGGTAGGTTCTTTATGTATTTATTTATCTTACCTCAAAAATGTTTTGACAATACATTAAGAACTTGAGTGGATTCATGTAAAAAAACAAAGGGGCAATAATTTACACAACTCTGTTATTGTTATTGTTATTCATTACAGACATATGCGACACCACTCTTCCTTTTCTTCTCTTGCGCTGTTCGTTTTCCAAATGGTCACATGGAAACGTTTCCCATGAATTCTCTTCCTTCATGTATTCATCATGTTATTCGAAGAGCGAATATGCTCCCATTGGAATCATTCAGTTTGTTTAGTCAATCAATCAAGCAATATGAATGTTATTTAGAAATGGAAGATGTTTCAGTCTCCCTTGATCTTTATGTTCTCACATGGCCAATGAACTTGGAAGCATATGTCGATGGAGTAGAAGGAAGTAGTTATACAAATCTGAAGAAGGCCGCATTCCTCAAATTGTTGCCTACAAGAGTAAAATGAAGGATTGAGAATGAGATGAAGGATGAATTGAGGAACGACTGGTGGTAGAGAGGTTAATGCACTCAATTGGATATCTTATTGAACAAGAAATGGTATTGATGGATAGTAGAAGAAGAGAAGTAAGTCAATCATGATTGCAAGGAAAGGAACGAAGGATTTAGATTGGAGAAAGTCGACTCGAGAACATTTCACGCTTCATCTCAAGGGAAATCAAGGTTGGAAGTGCAATTATTGTTTCATGATATTGGGGGGGGGTCCAAAATCTTTTCAAACATTTCTTGTTTCGAAACGCTTTTAAGGTTAAGCTGTTTTCCCCTTAACATGAGTGCAAAGGAAAGTTCAAATGCCGAGAACTATTCACTTTTTCGGTCAAAGTACTGTGTGCTACCGTACCCCAAACTAATGATGAGATTTCGCATATCCCAATTTAAAGGGTTTCGAAAAATTGTTTTTCCTTGAAAGTAAATGTTTAGCAACTGAAGGGAGAACATGATGGAAGATATGAAGAGAAGAAGAGAAGTCTTGCATTGGTCATTCTTTCACATGAGGCAAAAGAAAGAATCAAGGTTTACATGATTAAGAGAATGCAAAACGAATTGATATCTTGAGGCGCGTCTCGATGGAATGCGAATCGACTACTGTAAATTGAAGAGATGTGCAAACTTCCTATATGCATCTTCAGTAGTCGATCAAAAGAGGTACTCTTTGTGTCATTTGACTACTAAGTCATTCTTTGTTATAGATTCGCTCGTCATTTCTCTCGCAAGTCATCAATCTCATCGACTGTAAGTATCTTGCCATATTGGTTGAGAGTACATTTATATTTTGTCGTATATAAGACATCCTCTGTAAGAGTGGACCTCCAGGCCAATTCCTTTGCACAGTTTCTCAACTTTAGGTAGGGACCGCAAACGATTTTTTTTCAAAATGGTCCAATCGAGCTCAAACTTGGCTCAGACCTAGATCAAGTTTGGAAAAATCATTATCCAAAAAATGATCTTGTTATCTCAAACCGTTCGCCCGCGGCATCCTTTCAAACGGCGTCAAAAGAGTCCACCCTCTCCCCCTCCCTCTCCCCAAACGACTTATTTTCAAAATGATCTGATCGGGTCCAGATTTGGCTCAGACGTAGATCAAGTGTGTAAAACTCAATATCCAAAGAATCACATCGATACCTCTTCCCGGTCCCTAATGAAGGGGAGTATGCCCCTGGCATTTCTCTGCGCTCTCTCACTCTCCCACACTCTCTCGCCGAGATTTAGCGGTTTTCGCATTTTGCGAAAAACCTCGTCCGCCAAATTAAAAATCCGTTTACAACTATTTCATACACTTCGTAATCTATCATATATATGATTTTCAAAGATGAGCAGCTTGGTATATGTGAGTTATGCTCAATTGAATTGAGGGAAAATAAGACCGAAGATTCAGTTGACAAAATCCCTATGAATTTGCATATATGATAGCTTGTAATTGCTGATAATTTGAAAGATAGGCTCCGTCCTCTAAAAGATCGTTTCTCAAAAAATTTCGGATTACAAAAGTTACTGTGAATATAGAAATTTCAAATTTCAATATCAAGTTTCAAAAATCCTCGGCCAACGATTTGCATGAAAATTTCGTTGTTTATGATTTTGATAAGACGAATACATTAAGCCTATTTCTGGAGATGAGCAGTTTCATTTAAGGGGTGATCCATATCCGAACCCTGTATTCCCGTATATCCCGGATTTCAAAAACCTGACGATTCCTCGACCTTCATTTAGGCTAGAACACACTTGATCTCTTCAAAATATTTTATATTTGAGCCGAGACGGACCCGCAAAAGGGCCAACTCGGCGGGAACAAAAAAAATCGCGCGTTTGCGGTCCCTAACTTTAGGTCTCCGAATTGGCTGAAAACTTGGTTTTAAATCGACCCCGTAGATCACGAATATGAGGCCCGTTTGACATGAAAAAATTGCGTTGCGTCAGGGTATGAAATGAAACCGAAAATTCGTTAAAAATAGGTAAAAAAAATCCGATCTGCAAAATCAATGTGCCATTCGAATTTGTATACCTAGGGCATATACCGATATTAAAATGAGACCTGAAACTTTATTTTGAAGCTCATTTTCAGTCCATTGAAATATTCAAACAGCGGTCGTGTAAAATTTTTGCACTAAGATCAACGAGATTCCATCATTTTTGGAATCTACGTACTTGATGACACCATACTTGTGAATTTCAGCCAAATCGGAGATGACTTTTTGCTCCACAGTAGTGAGATTTTGCTCATTTCGTGGACAGTCGTTTTTTCGAGTTGCATGAAAGTAGCGTACATAACTACAGTAGTATAATACGGACGATTCATACCAGCTTTATTGGTATAGGCAGGAAAAACGGGCGAATTTTTAAATGGGTGATGTCTGCATCACCATCTCACGCACGACATGCCTGTTTGAAAATTCATTACTATGTACACGAAATGAGCAAAACCTCACTACTGTGGAGCAAAACAGTCATCACCGATTTGGCTGAAATTCACATGTATGGTGTAATCGCGTGCGTAGATTCCAAAAATGATGGAATCTCGTTGATCTTAGTGCAAAAATTTTACACGACAGCCGTTTGAATATATCAATGGGGGGGGGGGTGAAATGAGCTTCTAAATGAAGTTTCAGGTCTCATTTTAATATCGGTATATGCCCTAGGGATGCAAATTCGAATGCCACATTGATTTTTCAGATCGGATTTTTTTTTTACCTATTTTTAACTTTTTTTTACGGATTTTCGGTTTTATTTCATGCCCTGAGGCAATGAATTTTTTTTCATGTCAAACGGACCTCATATTCGTGATCTACAGGGTTGATTTACCCTAAAACCAAGTTTTCAGCCAATTCGGAGACCTAAAGTTGAGAAACTGTGCAAAGAGGTGGTCCACCCTTTCAGAAGATGTACATTCGTAACCTTTTTTTGGTATCTAGAATTGTACGGAATAGTGCAGAGACATTTGGATGCATGAGAATGGAGAAATGTTTAGGATGGAGAAATAATTGTGGATGTGAAAGAAAACAGCAAACTGAGTACAATAGAAGAACAGGAAGAATTGAATGAAAGTGAAGGAACTCTTGTCAAGAGACGAGTTATCGGTAGTTATACGTATTCTTTTACATTACATCTATACAATTTGAGATATCGATTCGATCGACTTAACAAAGAAGGATGTACAATGTGACTTCTGGCTGATAATCAAAGTGACTGATATGTTCCATGTTCAATTTTGTCAGAGGTATTATTGGAGTGAGTGAGTGATTAACTGTGTTAACTATAGATATGCACATTTCCGTCATTGTGAACTATATGAAGAAGCATGGAGGAAAGTGAAGAGGACATTGAGGACAGTCAATCAACAGATGTTACTAGAGAAGGCACATGAGAGTATGGAAGTCAATTCACTTCTACTTATATCAAACAGGGAAAGGAAGGAATATGGATCTGGTAAGGGATAAGAGTATCAATAGGGGAAGGAAGATGTTACAGAATGTACTTCTGATGGGGAATCAGATACAATGTCTGTATTGGACGAAGATTCTTCCAGAGAACAGGTATCAATATTGCAAACAATGCGTAGAGTGAATGTTTGAGGTGACAGAATCAGCCCGATACACATATCAACCTGGTTCATTTGCATGTCCGATTGTTCATCATCATTGGTATGACTGATTGTTATCAATTGAAGCCACACATTGTAGGTTCGCTGTTCCTCCTCGTTTGTCTACAGGAAGATTACCTCGTGGAGGATCAATGGCAAGGAAAGGGGCAGAACCAACTGCTATCGATACTCTGAGACAAGGATTACACACATTTGCTGTTACCAATGTTGATAATGTCTATATGTTCAAGTGAGTTCATTTGATCCTTTTTCATTGCATGGCACTCTTGTAGGGATAAAAAGGAAAACGTTTTCTACATGCATTTGCACACAAGTATGGAAAGTATGGAGAAGACAATGAGAGATGTTCCTTGTGAGATTAGAAAGTGAAATGAATAGATGAGTACTGTATTGATTGTATGATTGAAGGGATGTAATGAATGGAATGCTACAGTCTCATATTCTATTAGCTGTACATGGAGTGGATCCTCCTGGAGAGGAGGTTCAATCAAAAGGGAAACAAGAAGACAATATGTCATTCAGATGACAATCCAATTACCTTGTATGCTACAGAAGAATCTAGATTGTTGTCATCTTGATCAGATAGTCAGAACATTCGCTAAGAATACAAAGGCTGCTCTTGAATCTCCAGATGTTATTGTGAGTACAATTGACCACTTCATTGCATGAAGACAATTCAGTTCATTCAACGTCATGTTTCAAATCCTTCACAAATGTTTCACTTTTCTCTCCCTTCTCCCCTCTATCCTTTCCTCAATCCATTCAATTTCTATCTTCAACAACATATTCAAGTGAGTTCATTTGTGTTACAGTAAGACTACCATTGTATTAAAGGAAGTATGGCCAAATGTGAGATATCGAGAGGCAAAAGGAAGGGGAAGGGAAGACAGTCATGTACATTCCAATGTACACAACGATAGGAAGATCTCATTTGTTGGCATTTGTACTATTTATTGATGAAGTGATTGATTACAGGAGTCAGGATGGGATATGGATGAGTATTCACGTGAAGGATCTTCATCTCTTCTTAATACAAACACAGAGACTATTCATAGAGAAAGAAAGTCAAGTTCAATCGAAATGAGAGCAAAAAGAGTCAGTTTTCAATCATTTATTCTATGTTCTTCTGAAGAATTTCGAATGATGTTCGTAAGAGAATAACATTTCAGCAATTTGAACCATTTTCTTGCGAATCAAGACCGAAATTACCTGATTCATATGAACCTCGATTCAATGTTGTGTGCAGAAAGAGGGAAAAGGGAAGAATGAGTTACGGTTAGATTGTGTCTCCTTATTGACTCTCATAGAGTGAATTGAGGGTTCGGAGTGGCTGAAATTCGTGTGATCACTGGGACAGGATGTATTGTACACATAGATGAGTGCAGGATATCATCAAATGCAAGATTATCTCTTCTTGGAGATCAACCACTCAAACAACGGTACATTGCACTCATTTATATTCATTAGATGTATCTATTCAGTTTTGAGCATCTCACATCTACTCAATGTGTAGGATTGCCAAAATGGAAGAGGAAAGGGAGAGAGAATCCCCCTGGTTGGTGTGAACTGAGCTATTGAGAATGTCAATGTTGATTACAGTACAATGTGAAAAGGACTCATTCGTTGTTGAGATGATTGTATGGCAAATGGGAGATGTTGGAAAGGAATACATGGTAGACACAATAACATGTTGTATTCGACAGGTCTGTCTATTTCATTCCTTCATCTTTCATCTATATCTAGGCATTGGCTGATGTTGTAACTGAGTATGCAATGATCAATATTCGTGTATTGGAATCCCTTCCCCCTATGTCTCCTCCTACAAGTATCTTTATATACAATATCATAATACTATTCATTCATGTACAGAAAGTAGTCTCATTAATCGATCTTCTATTCGCGGAGATGATCGAGTTGCATTTTCATTCGATCCTAAAAGGACTTCTCTTAGTTCAGAAAGGGACAACAAGGAAGACATACAAAAGGTTTTATTAGTAATTATTATTCTTTTTTATTCTTAATCGTATATAGGTTCTTTCTCCCCACTTCTCATCGATATTGGAATGGTTCGACTTCGTTGTTTCATCATTGGGGAAGGAAAGTGAAGAATCATCACTGAATTGCATTCAAAGACTATCAATGAATTCATCAAGTGTCGAAGGGGCACTCAAGGTATGCAAGGTCATGTCTCACACAATCATTTTGTCATATAGGTGGTTGATGTCATGAGAGGACTAATGGAAAAGGAAGTTGTTCTCGATGAATATCCAGACACTATATATACTGCAGAGAAGAATGGAAAGGGAAGATTTGTCATTGTCAAACCTCCTCTCTTTCCTTGTATCACAGTAAGTGAACGATTGAGATGATATGATATGAAAATGATTATAGGAAGACTTGGGTGTCAATGTATCATCATCTCTTTCTCATTCAACGCCTTCATCCATTGTATTGTCTCTTGTGCCTGAAGTATGGGATGACACTACTCGATTTGGATTTGATCCCGTTGGACTTCCTCCACATTCACTTAAAGTTCTTCTGGAAGAAAGTTTGTTTCATCTCAATTGTCATTCTTAACCCTATTGACATTTATACAAACGGGAGTTGTTCGGTCCTCGTCTTCCTTCTTCTACAGATTGTTCATTCATTCCTCGTCTTCGTCTTATCATCCTTTCTGTTTCATCCACTACAGTAAGTGTCTCCTCTCTTCTCTTCTTCTTTCCTCTCCCCCCTTCAGCTTCATCTCTACACATATAATGTCTGTCGTCCTCTCATCACTCTATTGCACAATCAACTACAAAAGGCCCTTGATTGGCATGAGACCAGACTTGTTTTATTGAAGAACATTGGTCTTCAAAAAATGGGAATGACTCATCTGGCCCCTCAGAATGTTTGTCTTTTCCTGTTGTTAGTGTTAATTGTTACATATAGGATGCCCCCAATGGAGAAGGAAGTCATTATGTGACTAGAATCTGGAGATGTACACAGTCTTTGGTAGATGAAGACTATCCACCTGGACATTATTGTGAGAATGTACCCAAAGAATGTGAGGCAAGATTGAGTCGATTGTATAGAAGAGTTGGTAAGTGAAATGGGGATGCAAAGGGAAGGACTTCCTTTATAGAAGCTGCATTCATAACAGCCAATCTGTATGATTGTATTATGATGGATCAATTGTCTCAATTGAGTACCCTCAGGTCACACACATTCATACTTTATTTACAATTGTTCCCTTTAAGACAATGGGCAAGGGAGGAGATGGTCCCTCATTTCGCTGTCTCTTCTCTACATCACAAACTTATCAATGGAGATTGTATATTGACTGTGAGTCAATTGACTTCATTCCAATCACTTTCCTTTTAAGTCTTATGAACTGACAGATCTCAATTTGTGTTCTCGTTCTGTTCACTTTGTTATGTCTCCTCTTCTTCTATTTGCACATTGGAGATCAAAGATTGCGAGTATTCGAATGCCTGAAAGAGAAGTGAGTCAATAGAATAGAGAAGACATTGAGAGAATGAATAGGAAAGACCAAGACAAATGACTGAAAGACGAAGAGTATCAAGTAGTAAGATGAGTCCTCCTGCAAGAACACGATCAACTACTCTGAGGTGAGTGAATAGATGGAATGGGAAGGGAGATATGTTAAGTGCATCCATTCATTCATCTTCATTGAGAAGACATTCAAATGAAGAAGATCCTTGTCATATCAAAGTATACTATTCAATCTTTGATCATTGTCTCATGAATTGTATTGAGGTTGAGGAGATGTTACTGGCAGAATATGTCGAATACCTTGTTACACTTGGAATGAGACAATTTACTGTAGAAAGGTAAGAGGAGATAAGGAAGAAAAGACAAAGCAGTCATTAAGGGATCGAACAGGAAGACAGTCAACATCAAGTGGAGGACAACATCCAGAGGTTAGAGGGGAAGGGATACGGTAGATGATCGAGATTAGAGGGAAGGGATACGGTAGATGATCGAGATTAGAGGGAAGGGATACGGTAGATGATCGAGATTAGAGGGAAGGGATACGGTAGATGATCAATGAGAGATTAGAGGAGAAAAGATACTGTCGATGATCAGTGACATTGAGACGTTCCTTAAAAATAGTTAATTGCAGACTCAATTGTTGATGGCTGTCGAAGGGGGAATTGTGATAGCTTCTATTTCATTCTCCCCTCCCTATTTCCATGTTCGATTCTCAATATGGAGAATGTTTGGATCGATTGATCCAGTATCTTTTCCCTTTATTCTTTTCCTCACATTATCTTGTTGAGATTGATGACGATAGTGAACGAAATGAAGACCACAATGTCGAAAGGGCAAAGGATGAAATAGTCGCTTCCTCTCATGTTCATTCCTTCACTTATGATTTCCATCTTCGAATGTTGTCTAAGTATCTTCTTGGAAGGGATCACGTATGTTATTTTTCATCTTAAATTGCCATTCTGTTTCAGATTCTATTCATGCCTGGATACAACACTTCTGCCTTCCTTGTTGATTTCCTCCATTACTATGGATGTAGACCTCCCTATGCAAGAAATTGCATATACGAAGGTGAGTGAAATAGATATGAGAAGTGAATGTTATGTAACAGAAAGGGCACAATTTGCACTACAACACTCATTGATGGCCGATCAAATATGGGCACACTTTCTACAGAAAGATACTACATATGATTGGAGAGTAGTGAAGATGAAGGTGAAAGGAGGAAAGAGAAGAGAAGAATAGGAGGACATTGCAGCAATGTGATGCAGAGGGAAAACAATCAGCAGACTTCATGTTGGTACAGTCAGATAGGGATGCTCATTCAGAAAGAGATGAGGTTGGGAGTATTGTATACGATGTAATTGTCTACTAAAGGTCAAGATTGTACTTCATCAAGGAAAGAATAGAGTGAAGAATGAAGGATCAAATCATTCCAATCAACTCAATCTACTCATTTATATGTTAATAGTGAGTAGAAGTCACAGTAAGTATTCCTTCTTCCTCTTCTTTTTCATCTTATCTTTCTTTAGAAACTCCTCTTTCTGATGAACGTCGTCGTGAAGATTCACGTGCATCAGAAGGCGAATTCCGTCTTCTTCCTTCTTCTCTTCCTCCTATTCAATCGATTCCTTCACGTGAGGATTCTGCAAGGACTCTCTCATCCACTAATTCCATCGCAATTCCTTTACCTGAAGAACATCTTCAGAAGGAAATCGACAATATGGTCACTTTAGTGACGTAAGATATAATTGTTATTTATGTACGGAATATGATTGTTGAGAGAGGGAATTCTTCCATCACTTGATGGAGAAAGAAGAAGATTCTCATCTGGTGGACATGGCAATTCATCCACTTGTACTCTACAACCAAAACAAGGTTCATTCATACATATGTACATTAGAGACCTAACGGATCCGAATCGGATCCCAAAGTACATTCTCATTCTCTTATTCTTTCGGAGCGGTCGTCTCTCGCTGGACATAGAGAACCGCTCGCCCCAGAATTAGAGAAATCGAATGTAGTTTGGGATCCGATTCGGATCCGTTAGAAGGTCTCTAATGTACATTCTTGATGATTATGCACAGATGGAACAGAGTGGATGGGATCCCTTGGTTCTCTCGTTTCCCCTTCTCCTATTCGAAATGCAGACTCTGACAATCAATTGGCTATACAAGACAGTGCACCTCGCAGACACAGGAAGAAGAGCGGTTGAGTAACTCCTTAGAAAGAGATACAATCAATATATTGTAGAGGCTCATTCAATGGGAATGATGCAAGAGAGGGCACTCTATATTCATTTCTTGTCTGCAAGACAAAGGAAACTACAGAAGGTACAGTCATCTCACACCACACACAATCGTCCTCTCAGATAATAGAGGATGCTACCGCTAACTACAGAAGACAACTACAGAAGAGTGTATCTGATGGAGAATGGGTGTGCAGGTGAGGGGAGTGAAGGGAAATGATACGGTGAATGGGAGTGAGGGGAAAGGATACGGTAGGATGGAAGTGAAGGGAAATGATACGATAGAATGGGAGTGAAGGGAAAGGATACGGTAGAACGGGAGTGAAGGGAAATGATACGGTAGAATGGGAGTGAGTGGAAAGGATACGGTAGAATGGGAGAGAAAGGAAAGCATACGGTAGAATGGGAGAGAAAGGAAAAGATACGGTAAAATGAGTGAAGGGAAATGATACGGTAGAATGGGAGTGAGGGGAAAGGATACAGTAGGATGGGTGTGCAGGTGAGAGGAGTGAAGGGAAAGGATACGGTAGAATTGGTATGAAGGCGAGGGGAGTGAAGGGAAAGGATACAATAGAATGAGAGTGTAGGGAAAGGATACGGTAGAATGAGAGAGAAGGGAAAGGATACGGTAGAATGGGAGAGAAATGAAAGGATACGGTAGAATGGGAGAGAAATGAAAGGATACGGTAGAATGGGAGAGAAATGAAAGGATACGGTAGAATGGGAGAGAAATGAAAGGATACGGTAGAATGGGAGAGAAATGAAAGGATACGGTAGAATGGGAGAGAAATGAAAGGATACGGTAGAATGGGAGAGAAATGAAAGGATACGGTAGAATGGGAGAGAAATGAAAGGATACGGTAGAATGGGAGAGAAATGAAAGGATACGGTAGAATGGGAGAGAAATGAAAGGATACGGTAGAATGGGAGAGAAATGAAAGGATACGGTAGAATGGGAGAGAAATGAAAGGATACGGTAGAATGGGGGGTTGTGCAGGTGAGGATATAAAAGGTTGTCCATTGCAGACGCGACGCTTTATGGCAGCGCATGGTGGCAATGCCTGTTGAGAGGAAAAGGGAAGCACATGGATTCTTCTCTAAACAAGTCAGTGTCTTGAATTAATGTGATATATGTTGTTCTCCTTTTTCGATTCCGAATGACCCATGGCAATTTGGACGTTGTGCCATGTGTGAGGGAGAAGGAGGGGCTGCGAAGGACTTAGACACACTGGTAAGATGCGAAAGAGTTAAGGGGAAATGGTCTTTGATTAAGTTGCCTGTTGTTGGAGTGTCTTCATTATGTGAGAAGGAACCTCTTCTTGGTTCTCTTCTTAGAGGAATCAGTCCTCCATTACTCTTTAAACATCTTATTGCACGTCTCGGTGTTGATCGATGTCGATTCTTTGAGTATCCACACTCTGAGAAGAAGGTGAGACTATCTTACTCATCTGAAGACATTGACTCGTTAAGTGTCTTCTGATAACCAATCCTAATTGTCTTCTTGATTCTGCCATTCTGATGACTTGTCCTCGTTGTAATCTACCACCTACAATCTCACTCCTTCTCAAGGTCTGTCTGTCAATAAAGAGTGAATAGAAGTGTGCGTTGAGGAGCACGACGATGGGAATGAGGGGGATGGAGAGAAGGACAGAAGTCTTTCATTCAGAAGAGCTGCAATTCAAGCTTCTCTTCATGAGGTTGGATGGAGATTGTTGGCTGTGCATACAATTCATTCATTCTCTTCAGGTTGTCTCATGTCTCATCGCATTCTCATGGTCTTCATTGTCTATTCGACTAGATGTTCCATAGTTCCCCTTCCTGTTCCCATGACTCCACCCTATTCATCCTTCCTTTCCATCTCATCCTCACTCAATCACATGATAAGACCTCAATCCCTGCCCTCTTTTGTCCATCCTTTATCCCCTTTGAATAGAGATACTCATTGTTGTGGTCACTCTCCCTCACTCCCACTATGTACACACTCCTAAAGAAACACTGCTCAGCTCTGTCCATTCCAACTTGTCCACTTTGTCCTTTCTCTTATTGTCAGTGCTTACAACTCAATTACTTCCCTATCTCATGTCTAGTCACTTCAATTTTATTTATTCCATTCCATTTCTTTTCATTACACGTGGTACCAACATGAACTGCTCAAGTATCTTCACTTCACAGGTTACTATATTGTATACACACTGCTCATCTTACTAATATATCTTTAAGAGAGATAAAGACTGTACAGTATTGCCTTGTTCCCTTGATGAGTTCTTTTCTCCTTTTCTGTTTGGTTTCCTTCTTCGTCTTTCTTTGAGGGCCAATTGGTGATAAGTGTGAGTGTGCCTCTTTGTGGATTCTCCCCCTTGCCTTCCGTTTTGATTGGTCTCTTCCCCTTGCATAGGATCCTAGTCAAACATGGCCTTATCCCCTCTCTCAATTGTACCCCTCGACCCTGACATTCAGTGCTCTTCAACAGATATACTCTAAGAGGGCTTCTCTATCCTTTCATTCCATCTCCTTTTCTTTTCCGCTTTCCTATTAACATGCAAGACAAGTGTGAAGCGCTTTTTGACTGAGAATGACCGGTTGGGGAAAGAGAAGGAAGAAGACTTTGTATTGCCATTACCCTGATCTCCTCTCTATTTGCATCCTTCCATCCTTGATCGCAGTGTGGTTCTCGTTTGTTTTGCAATCCAACCTGTCCTTCTTTCCTCAATCACTCATCATCTTCATTCAGATGAGGTGGTCTGTTCTCTTCGTTCTCTTCTCTTCCTCCCTCTGTCAGGAAGATTCTCATTCTGCGGAGTGCACGGTTCCTCCTTTCTCTTTCCATCCATATAAGCTCCTGTTCAGAATGCATTATCTGCATGTGAGAGTGACTTGGAGTGCAGTAATCGACTGGCCCCTCTCATGGCTGCATGGTCAGTTATCCCCCCCCCAACAACTCGTTTCCTTCATGATTATCCCAATAAGTGATACAATTGTGTGTCTTGCAGTACAACAGGGACATGTCAACCACAATGCAGAATGGCTGTACTGAATGTATACCAGGATAGAATGGGAAGGAGACTATTGAGGTGATAGTAGTAAATATTAGGGTGTTCCATAAATAACCGACTTTTTTTCGTTCTTTGTCGACAAGTAATAATACCAGTAGTAATGATCCTTTGAATTCAAAGATAGCCCCCACTAGCAGCCACCATCTTTATCTATCTTTCCACGATACTCTTGATTCCATTCCTTCAGAAGCCAGGGGAATACGACTGAATCCGCCGTGCGAGCGATTTCGTGATTCTTTTCAGCGTTGTGATTTTTCTTCCCTTGAAGAATGAGGCATGTATCAGAACAAGTGGCAGTCGCAAGGGTTGATGTCTGGACAGTACGGGGGAAGATAGATCATCCCGATTCCCAGCGCATGCAGCTTGCACAGTGTCCCCATATCTCGATGTAGATTGCCGCTGTCAACGAACATTTTGATTCTTCCTTGCCTGTAGTATTTGGGACGGAAGCGTCCGGGTCAACTTCTATACTTTCTTGATGAACACATCCATGGTCATACTTTTCCCTTTGAATATATACTTAAGTAAAAGAATCGAAGGCATAAAAACCATATTTTGACGATGACTTTCTTCCGAAGCATGTCCGCTATGTCGACCGGTTGTAACGTTGAACATTTAGCTAGCCAGGTGCTGATCCGGTGGATTATAGTAAAGGAGTCACTTATTAATTCCGTGCCATAACTTGATG
>JACMIF010001222.1:0-25716 GCA_014805445.1 Diplogasteroides magnus | reverse complement strand
GATGGTGGCAACGAATGAGATCTTTAGTGGGGAGTCTATGATAATTATGGATAGAAGCTATCATGAGTTTGAACGGAGATATCGATGTGAAGTGCAGACATACCATTACTTATGAGTCAACCTAATAGACAAAATAAGATCTCATTAGGTGACTTTGGAGGACAAACAGGTAAATGAGGGGTTCAAAAACGGTAAATTTGTCGGCATTCCTCACCGACGCGCTGTTGTCCATGGGGGGAATGATACAACATCGCGGCGGAGAAGAATGACCGCAAGTTTACCTTTTTTAACCCCTAGTAAATTCATCACCGAGGTCTCAGTCTGATCGCTGCTTTCCAATGTAAAACATGGCCCCTCTGCCTCCTTCGGAACGGGCTCCTCTGCCTCGTCGAGGGTCAGATCACTGAAGACGATATCACCTCCACCCGATTTCACATGAACCAGAGGTAGTGAGGTCACCCAATCCGAAACAAAGTTTTATATATTAATTATTCCCATCTCTGGTCTTATTCTCATGGTATAGACTAGTAAACCTTCCCCCTTTCCCCTACAGAACGGTCGAATAGCTGATTTGATTGATGGAGGAATGAAAGGGGCAATGAACCAATTCACTGGGAATATAATGCAAAATCAATCCAACTGCGCGTGAGCCGATACGTGAGTCATTTCGACAGTTCATTGAGCGTTTACTCGACTCGATTTGTGGTCTCTAACATACAGGACGACGAAGAGATGGAGCGAAGAATTCAAGCAAGTAATCGGATCACTCAATTTCTTCTCAACTTCGTAATGATGGTGAATGAGTTGAAAGCATTCGGATCACTCAACGAAGCATTCCACCTTGCCCATATTAACCCGAGCACTTTCACTAGTCGTTTTTCTATTCACCTCGCCATGATGGTGAATGAGTGACAGTGAAAGCAAGGTGTCAGTTTACTCTTAGTGCATTCGCCATTCCTCTAATCTCCACGGAGAGGTTATTCATAACATGAGAGGGAAAACCGCACCGCGGGATTAGGCGACTGAAAACTGTACGAAAGTCACTGATAACGACAACCTAGTGAAAGGTTAAAGAACGAAAATGCAAAACAAAGGAAGAGCCAAATGAGTTGGCCGTCTGGCTCTTTTGTTTTGACTTTGTGAAGATGTTTCGATAACAGCAGACGTACCTTTTCCAATGATTCAGAAGATGAAGAAATAGTGTTAGGGAAGCGAAGCTCTTTAGCGGTTTTCTTCTCATTCGAATGCATTTTTCTCACAGATGATAAAACAACAGGAAAGTACCGTGAAAAGTGCCTTAATCATCATTCGAGAAACTGCACAAAAGAATGAATCTGGTATAAAAATGGCCACTGCAAACATAGAGCATCGTCTTCCAGTATGATTCTGTTCCACAGCTCCTCTCTAGTTCTGACACTTCTCGTACTCTCTGAGGTTTGTTTTTCTCTTGATAGCCATCAAATAAATGAGTTCTTAAAATTGGTTTTAAAACTTGAATTTGCAGGTATGCGGACCTACTGGTGCGCACAACTTCACGGCAGTATCTCAACCAGGAGTATCATCGTTCCAAACATTCCAAAACCTAGCAATTCGGCAACGTCGTCAAGGATCGCAATGGCCCCAGCAACCTTAAACAATATGATATGATATATGATAACCTTCAGGACTACCCTGGCCCCAGCAACCTTCAGGATTACCCTGGCCCCAGCAACCTTCAGGACAACCCTGGCCCCAGCAACCCTTCAGGACAACCCTGGCGATTCGCAGCATGATTACATTGCTGTCGCCCCCCTTGGATATGCCATAGTCATCAGCGAAGAAAAGCAGTAAAATGTTTGTGTTGCAATTTCTTAAAGGAAGAGAGTAACGACTGCGTCAGCAATAAGCATATGGATTTGGCGACCATGTTGAACGGCTGAATTGTGTGGCAGTTATTAATGTTATACAGAGCCAACATTTGAAAACAAAAATGAACTTCTTGTAATGTGATATTGTATCTGTCATTGCAGCTCAGCAAATATTCCGCAACAGCAGGATGCAGAATCGAGTTTTATGAGACCGGCGCGCCGACAACACTAATGAAGACGTAAGAAATGGGACAGGATTAGGATATATTGGAGAAGGATTGAAATTATGATCACCGACGACTTTTCACCGCAACTGAAATCACGCATCAGAGCAATTAAACTCCCATCCAAGATAATGGAAGGGAACTATCGAAAAATCGAATTTCGTTCTATTTTGCGTGCTTGGTTGTGGGCCGCAGCCACAAAGCACAGAAACTGAGACTAAATGGTTGTTTTTGCGGGAGTTCCTGTCCACAGTATTTGGGGTGCTCTGTAATTTTGATGGGACAAATAACCACAAGAGATTCACATTTTTCAGAGTTTACGGCGGCCGTCAGGATGAACCGTTCGTCCCGCAAGGCATCAAAGCGAAGTTCGCGAAGTGTATTTGCGTTTGATTTTCCAAATCTATCTGCCTTTTGAGCAACATCAATATTTGCAGCATACAGTTGAATCAAATAAAAATCGTAAGATGGCTGCTTAGTAGGGTATCGCTTTCGGGTATAAAGTGCATCATAGTTGTCTGTTCACTCATTCCGACCAGTTGTCTATGAAGGGTGAGAGAGAATGAGTCACAAATGCGTAGAGACAAATAAGTTGCACTTCATACCCGAATGCGACACCCTACTGCTTAGCCAATTACACGATGCTTTGTTATGTGGCTACAATAAAGCACAATCTTCTTTTCCGTTAAATGAAGTTTACATTGTCTGCAAGGTCCGTCATTTACAAAGCTCGTGCACATTACCATTAAAATTATTCGCAAAACATTTTATGAAATGTTAAAGGGACCATGTCACGATTTTTCATGTTAGTCTCAGATGAAAGAGCGCAAAGTCCTGATGCAAAAATCAGACCCATTCGGATGCTCGGAAGAAGGCTCGAAAGGTCACGTGCTAGAGCAACCTCTCCCATTCCCTAATCCAAGCGGGGTACTCATTTCGAGGTCTATAGTTTCGATCCAAGGAGGATGAGCTGGTCAATACCATATTTTGATGATCCACACAATTTCACAACTTGCTATTTACCATATTGATGCCACATCAACGGTATCAAATCGCTTCATACATATGAATTGCCATATTTTATGTGATTTCCGCCATATCCAGGATATTGGTTAGAAAATGAAAGGATGCCTCCTGTATGAATGTGGTTTATCTTTCACATAATTATAGGTAGTTGGATAATTTTACATTCTATAAGCTCATAACTCTAGAACAACATGTAGAATGGGCAGAGTGATAGAAGGAGGGTATAATACAAAGTAGTTCCGTATCCAACCCATCCAGCGTGCCCGTTGAAGCCTTAAGCAGAAATCATTTAGATATCGTTCAGTCGCAATAACTATGGAATAGCAATAAATATGGCAATCACGTTCAATTTAGATTCAGTACGAAAGTCAAAGCGTAGATCGCTTATGGACATGGGCGGTTACACACTTGAAATATTCTACGATAGTAAAGTGTATGATTTACTTTTTAAGTCACGTTACTCTTTTAGTTAGTACTCGAACGGTATTCGCGTAGTGCATAGTCTGTCTATCGTAAACATACACTAGACTTTGATGCCCTAGAAGTGAACCTTGTCCACCTTGGCGTGTCCTCCGAGGCCAATGCTCTGTGATTGCTAAAGGAAGACTGAGTGGGAGTTACGCTTTGCAGTTTGGCCACTTCATGGATTAAGTTGCAAGGCTGCTATGTATTTGAAGATATAGTGCCCTCTGCGAAACATAACCCATAAAATTGTCAATAACAGCCACCCATAGTGGGAGTCGTACAAAGTCAGCATACCTTGATGGACTCCATGGGCAGACGATGATGGAAGTCCGCCAGATGATGTCCGTTCAAATGGATCTGCAATAGGATAGTACGGAAACATAATCTAAATATGAAGTAGTCGAATTGCCGACCATAGAGGAGGACTCACGCCGTAGAAATCTTTAAAAGGCTTGATGATGAGATCGAAGTGATCCGACTTGTGGAGGGGGTTGTCGGTGCACATCTAAAGAGAAAGCTCTATAGACTATTATATTATATGGGAGACAAAGGAGAGTGAAGGAACGACAACGATTGTCAGATTGGCAGATTGTTCGAGGACCATTCACAATAGAGGAAAAAAGGAGAAATAATCACTTGCATTGAAGTGTTTGTTTCGTTTAGTCTATAAACTATGCTTTCAGACATCATTATCCCAAGTCGACTTTCTGCATATAAATCCAGTGTGTGAAACACAATCGGTCGTAGCAGATGGTAGCAGAGTGGTATCATTCGTTGATATAGAGATCATTCTGATCTGGGGATCGATTGGCAGATGAGCAATATGATCTACTGTATTCATCTGCTATTCCATGTCAAAAAAACTGTGAAAAGAAAATCATTCCGTACTCTGTTTTGTTCATTATTTCACATCTGTGAAACATACCTGAGTGTCTGCTTTAGAAACACACTGTATTAGCTAATTTTATGTCTAACAAAAAAGCAGCGTTTCATTTCAGCTACTGAGCATACAATATTGCTCCTATTGAGGTTGTGCAACTGGAAACAGTTTTAGTCTCAGCCCTGTTCGGGGTTAATAATAGAAGTTCTTCTCTCTGACTGGACAGACGTGAGTGGAGGGAGGGCCACTAGTCATTCACTCTGACTCTAAAGTTGTGGCGCAATGACAAGAGTCTAAAATGATGTTGCAAGTGATTGGGTTAGATTCCTTCACAAGCGATCGTATTTTTGTAGACCAAGAGTTCGCCGTGGCAAAGTTCAATAAAAGGAGATCGACCCTCCTGCTGTCTGCGATAACAGTCATATATTGCACATTAGTGCTGTAGTTCGGGTGAGATGCATTTCTTTTCAATCTTGCGACAAGCTTATTCAGTATAAATAGGGTTACTGACGCATCATCTGGTAAAAAACATCCATTCAGGTAATTCTTTCCATCTTGAAGTTGACTCTCCTTCCAACTGTGGACCATGGGTCATGCTTTGCTTAAGATGAGCATATATTCATTATTTTTAAATCCAAGCAGCGATAAATAAATCACATATCTCAAATGCCTACCAAGTTAAATGTGCTTTGAAACATATTCTGCCAGGGCATTGAGGAATGCTTAGCGCTGTCAATATAATATCTTCGTAAAGCAACAATGAATGCATATGTTCATCTGTTTCAGATTCTGGTTCAGGCGAGGTTAACATTAACGTGTTCCGTTCCCGTTCCCGGACCTGTTCAACTGCAATATCTGCTAAAGCCACAATAAAGGTAAAGGCAAAGGTACTGCACCACGTTCCCGTGTTTCACAGGGTAGGTGACCCCATTGGTCTGTAGTGACTGGGTTCTGTCCCGACAGAGCCAGCGACAGTGTAGCGACAATATGTTCAGTTTAACCCGAGATAATCTTGAACGACGAAGACAAAACAAACATCAGTGCATAGACTTGGCTATATTATTGTTGAAGTTGAATTACAACGTGTCGACAGACCCTTCCGTATTGCCCTCAGGGCAGATGCAGACGATGAAGGAATGGTCATTGTGGACCATCTATAGTTGACTGTGAGCACTTTTGAATTGAGTCGCTGTGGAGAATAGTCTCTTTCGTATACATTACACAGTTTTTCATTTCAGTTGAATTAGCAGCTGATGGCAGTAGATCAAAGCACTCATGAGTATCATGTGTTGTATATTTACACACTTGCGGTTGCCGGATGGTACATAACAGATCATGTACACAAAATAAATACGTTTCAGCATCGATTGAAAACCGAACTAGTTTTGTATCGTAAGGGGTCCTGACTTTACGTGTTTGATATAGGTACACATGACAATGTTACATGTTCAAGGCGACGTCTCCCCTGCTCCCCGTCAGTATGCAGCCAAGTCATCCAGGCCATCCGTTATTCAGGTACAGTAACCATTTCAAAAGTAACCATTTTCTTTCTTACTCGGTAATTTTGCCGTAAAATTCCCTTTTTTGATCAATATTCATAGAGAACATGGCCAATCGATAATGTTGCCGTAATCTTCTCATGGACACATCATAAGACATAATAATGTTCTTGAAACCTACCTACATTTCGTCCTTTCCGGTCCCAAATGAAGTTCTCTTCTCTGAACTCGACGATGAAAAGCCAATTGTCATTTCGGAATCCGTCCCCTTCCAACTCACAGCAAGTTAAAGTCGACATTCCCACGGTCACCCGTGCGGGTAAAGTGAGGAGCAAGCCCGATTCGTGGTGTAGCGCCAGTGTGTTTGACTAGCATTCTCAAGGCCGGGGTTCGAAACCTCTGATCGCCAAACCTTTTTGCACATTTTTTATCTTGCTTGGCGTGTACGTATTGTTATGCACAAGGAGGGATTTGCCATGAATCATTGTTCTTTCACGTAATAAAGCGTCACAAACAAGTGAAAATGCACATGTGTTCGTGATGTCATCCCAACGACAGCGATCAGAGATTCCAGGTACAAATATCATAGCGGTCATGTACATCTTTGATATTACATGCGTGAAAAATTTCAGCCCACTGAAACAGTTGAGGGAACACTTGCGCACTTGTTTGTCTAGTAATTCTAAAAAAATCGACCAGAAGTTCACATCTGCAATACTTTATAAATTGGAAAAGCAATGCTTGAGGGTGGTATAGAGAGTACTGTTGTACAGATAACATTCACATGTATGGCTCTGCAACATATCATCCCAACTGCATCTTCAACTCTGGAGATTTTGCGATCCCAACCTGCTCCCAGTTGGAATTTGTGCTACGGACTGACTTGTTATTTTGAAAGTTGAAAAAAACTTTGAAAGTGATTCCCATATCTCCCTAAAAATCATGCAGGCACTCTAATATATGAGCAACAATTTGCCTACAGATTGGCACCAAAAAAAATATCTCCACTCAGTTATTGACGAAAATGAGCCAAAAAATGCCATTTTTTTCAAAATTGTCCTATGGTTACCAAACTCCGCCCAAGTGTAGAGGTTACCGTGGGAGTAATAAAAATGTATAGGGGCACCGATAAAAGTTCGACTTACGGTTGTTATGGTCTTTATGCAACGTCTTTCAAGGAATTGACCCATTCCCACATTTTTGCGCATTGTAGTCGCATTTCGAACTTTTATCGGTGTCTCTATATATTTTTATTACTCCTACGGTAATCTCTACATATGGGCGGAGTTTGGTCACTATAGGACCATTTAGAAAAAATGGCATTTTTTGGCACTTTTTCGTCAATAACTCAGTGGAGAAATTTTTTAAGATGCCAATCTGTATGCAAAATGTTGCTCATATATTAGAGTGCCTGCATGATTTTTATGGAGATATGGGAACCACTTTCAAAGTTTTTACGAAGTTTTTCCTGACTTTGATGACATGCGGAGCTCCAAATGGGCCTCATTTCGTCCGTTGTTCTGGCCTCGCAGGTGAACTAGAGAGGTATCACGTCGTGCTTGTGTACGCCTAATAGTCAACTATAAGTAGGCACTTTGAATAGAGGATATCGCCAATGAGTGAGAAAATACTTGAGAAAACCCCCCCGGCACGAGAAAAATCACTGGACGATAATCCGCATATTCATGCACTCACCACCTCATTGTGCCTAAACTAGTGAGTCTAGTAAAATTTCTGCATAATAACCTTTTTAAGTACTATATACTGCTGACATGCTGGACCCACGATGAAGCCTGCTTCTTGCTATAGAAAATGCCAAACATGGCATTTCGTCACCAAAATATCGGGAAAATGAAGCAAATAACCATCATAACTCGGTTGATATTTGATTTTAAGAGTTCAGGTTAGCGCCAAAAAATTTCTCAGAAAATACTCTTTCACAATTGATGCTAAAACTCATAGGTCATCGGGAGCGATTTTTGCTTCATTTTTAGGTCATTCAGGCACTCACCGCCTCTTTCCGCCTATTTCAGTGAACCTGGCAAAGATCCCATGCAATGCACTTCTAAAGATCTATCCAATGCCGGTATCCGCGTCCGTCGGTAAAGCCTGGTTCTTGCTGTAGAAAATTCCAAACATGGCTCCCCGTAACCAAAATTTCGGAAAAATTTCAGTTCTCAAGCCGGGGGGCCAAAAAAATTTTTTTTTGAGACCCATTTTTTCTTACTCCCCAGGTGGTAGGGAGCAAGAAAAAGTGGGTCCTATCACGAGGTCCAAAAAAAGTGAAAATGTCACCCATTTGACGACTCCTCCCACTTCCATGCATTAACCAGTAAGTCTAGAAAAAATTCTGTGAAATGTACTTCTTAGATTCTCTCCACAGCAGGTATGCACGTCCCTCAGTGATGTCTGAATTTCGCTTTAAAAATTCCCAAACATAGCATTAAAAAAGCTAAAAAAAATTTTTGCCCATAATGGAATGGTTTGACTTCAGTTTTCAACTATCCCAACGTACCCCTATCCATTGCACATAGTCATTGGTTCCAATTTCATCCTGTCCTCGTACCGTTCCCTTGTAAGTTCACTCATAGCTGTCGTCTCTGCGAAGTGAGAGACGACCGCTAGGAATGAAGTTAGACGACTTGAAATGAACGGCTGTCAGTAACGTTCCATAATGCGATCCCTAGTTTCAGCCCTCCCAAACGCGACCGTTATTATAGTTAGATGTATGTTATGAACGCACGTGAAGGAGCTGAAAATATTTTCTTTAGAGAAACGGATTGAAAGGTCAGATCAAGCACCTAATTTGCCATTCTAGTAGTCCTTCGGCAGGTAAATCATCCCGTTATGTATATTCCACTGAATCCGAATGAAAGCAATTACAAAAACATATGTAGTTCATATATAATACAAACGGTCCGAAAGAATGTGTGTAGACTACTATGAAGCACTTCCATGATGCGATCCGTACTCTTGCCAATCTAAACACTTGCCATGTCTGATCCTATTTCTATAGTCATTTTTCAGCAAAGTATGGCACTTTCGAAGAAAAGGACATGTTCTGTGAGGATGAGAATATATATCAATACATACAACGGGAAACGATGAACATCAGCGATGTGCATATTTTTCAGGAAAAAAACATCTTGATTGTGCGATTTAAAAAATTTTCATGTGAGATTTAATCGTTTATAACTATTTATCGGAATTCTCTAACACTAGATTTTATTACGCATCCTTTAGATATGCATTTAATTGCCCATTAGCACGTTCTGCATAATATAGTCAACCAGAAAATTTGGCAACGTCGAAACATCCTTATGAACGAAACATAGCAATATGTGTCATCAGTCCTTTCGATTATGACTTGCAAGAGATAAATGAATGAATACATCTGCTTTTCATGCTTCTGCTTTTGATCACCGTTGATCAACGGTTGAATTCAATCACTGGAGAAACTAGCAAAGTATGTCCCGAAGGGTGGACAAAGCAGGGCAGTTATTGACAGCCGTTATTTCACTCCATCTAACTTCATCTTGAATGTCGTCTCTGCGAAGTGAGAGGCAACCCTAGGAATGAAATTAAATGGCGAGAAATAACGGCTGTCAATAACTACCCTTCTTGAACCACCATAATCTCCCGTATTCCTTTAAACCCTTGCAAAACAATAGATCACCGACAGAGAATACACGCAATCGTGCATTAGATATACAAATTTATCGACACAGTCAGACATACAAAACATTTTTGTGTAATATTCAAGACGGGATTACGGTAATTACACGATAACCAACATAACTCTCAGGTGGCCAATTTTCCATAGCACGCGGCCAATTCCCTCACGTAGGCAGCGTAGAGTGCAGCTTGCTTCCTGTGAAGCTTCTTGAAGTCTTCGGCTGCATTTGGTCCCAGGTCGTCGTCAGGACAGCTGCAAGGGATACGGTAGATGATGGATCAATAGAGACAAGAGATACTATAGGCAATTGATCGTTTCACACTGGAAAATAAATAGGTTGTCAATTTTCTAAATGCCGTCATGTCTAAAAGCAACTACTAGACACTGTTGGTGAGTAAAATGAAAACACCGCAAGTTCTCATATTATACAATTCCCTCTTATAAACATAGTAATTTTCTTACATGTTCTCCCTCTCGCAGTGCGACGCGTACTTCGTCTTCAGCGTTTCGAACTCATTTTGGCCTGAAATTTGTTTGTAAAACTATAAAAGGCTTCAACCGTATCAACTTTCAACATGTGTAGCGAATATTTCTACAACCTCTGACACATAACATAAAATTGGCTAATTTTCATTCCGACCAAATCGTTGATTCCAATAAATATAAATAAATAAATAAGTGCCTCACCAGACATCGAACACTCTCCCGCCCTCTTCTATCTGTGTCTCCTGGCACGATTGGACACGGGAAGGTCGGGCTCCTGAAGGGAATTTCATGATTCTCAATTGAGATTACTGTAGTTTGGCACATATTCTAGCAGATCAGCAGCTGTGTGCTTATTTCATATGGACGAACTACAGTGATTTTTTCGTATCATGCGTAAAACAATGTTTTCATGCAGAAAATGGACGCTGAATATTGGCAATCCAAACATGCAACACAGATACTATATCACGGGTGGAGAATTCAATAGCATTGAAGTAAACTTTTTGAACAACAATGGACACAATTGTAATATCATTCTATCGAATTGTTTGAGAATAATGAGAACGAACTGCACCTATTCAACGGACTCTCTAACGCAAAGACATGTACATTACATGCAACTTCAAGACTATTTCCTAACGACTGCCAACTTCTGAGGTGCTTCCTATCTGCAGAAAACATTACGAACTATGCTGAAGCGACGACAATAAATCTACAGTAACTCCGGTCTCACAACACTAAATCGTATTCTTTTCTGACCAGCAGCGCAGTTATGTTTCATAGCCGGGGTAAGTTCCTTGGATACAGCTTTGAAACAATTTTGTGAACTCCATTGTGTAAAAAAGTAAATCTGATGTTATGCCTGGTGGAAACCTCCTTAATAAGTAAGATCAAAGTAGTACATTGTGCATCCAAATTCAGAGATTTATCGACAAATACAAAATGTACAAAGATGCAACAAATTGAAACATACAAAGCGTTTCTGTTAAATTTTCGATTACGAAAGGATGAGATTACGATAATTACACGATAACCAACACAAGTTTCAGGTGGCCAATTTTCCATAGCACGCGGCCAATTCCCTCACGTAGGCAGCGTATAGTGCAGCTTGTTTCCGGTGAAGCTTCTTGAAGTCTTCGGCTGCATTTGGTCCCAGGTCGTCATCAGGGAGACAACTGCAAGGGATACGGTAGATAATGGATCGATAAAGGGATCGGGCATATTACCCGACCACTTTCTAAATGTCTGCGGTGCTTATGCACTTTTTGAAAGCATATAATTATTAGCACTCTTGTCGACTAAATATTAAATGGAATCATCAAAAGTTCCCATATTTATAATTCCCGTATAAACACAGTAACTTCCTTACATGTTTTCCCTGTCACAGTGCTCCGTGTACTTCTTCTTCAGCATTTCGAACTCATTTTGACCTGAAAATATTTTTCATTCATCCCACAAAAAGACCTCGGCAGAATCAACTTTGATAATATACAGTAATTGTTTCTACATCTTGTGAAACACAACATGGAATAGTCCATTTTTCGGTCCGACAACATCGTTGATTCCAATAAACACCGTAAGTCCCTTACCAGACATCGAACACTCGCCCGCCCTCTTCTGTCTGTGTCTCCTGGCACGATTGGACACGGGAAGGTCGGGCTCCTGAAGGGAATTTCATGATTCTCAATTGAAATTACTGTAGTTTTGTACATATTCTAGCAGATCAGCATCTGTGTGCTTGTTTCACAAGGGACGAACTACAGTGATTTCTTTGGTACGTATAAAGCCTATGTAGGACGATCTTTTCATGCAGAAAATGGACAATGATGCACTGCATATTGGGCGAATATTGTCAATCCAAATCTGCTACACTGATACTATATTTAGCTCGTTGGGGTAGAGAATTCAATGATATCGAAGACATCGAAGTACATCGATATTATACTATGACCAACAGTGGACTCATTTATAACGTCATTTCCAACGAATTATGTGATCAGACACAACGGACTGTCTATTGCAGAGACATTTACATTCCATGCAACTCCAAGCCTATTTGCTATTAACTGCCAACTTCTGAGGTGCTTCGAATCTACATAACACATTACGAACTATGCTGAAGCGACGACACTTGATCTACAGTAAACCAGGTCTCACAACGAAGACGGGGTTACTGTATCTACTCCATATGTTGACATATCTCATCATCGACGAATCGAGCTTGAGCATCTTCCAATTCCGTCACATTCTTCTCTTCTTCATCTTCAATCTTGTCATACTTCAACTCTCCAAAATCAACTTCTTCTCTTTCATCCTCCGTTTTGTCCTCGATAAACGAATGCTCCGCGTCTTCAAAACCGTGAAATAGCCCAAAGTATACTTGGCAGGATGCCAAAACCTTTCATTTCGGTCAAAGTCGCCATCATGTATCGAGGCTTGACAATGGGAAAGCGGGGCACTCTCATATGGCCGATGTCCTCGTCGTAGTCTGTGACGGGATCACCGCCCTGCAGGCACAACTGATACAAGGATTGGCTCCCACACGGAGAATGGGATACTGTAACTGGGGTACGGTATCATTATTAATCGCAAGGTATGGAAATGGATGGAATGCCCAGTGTTCACTTTGTGTCAATGAATGATTATCCAGTTGATATTGGTATTAGTGTATTGCATACTCTTTTAAAGCATTTGTGAAACATATATCTACCACGACACGGACGGGCCGGTCGCATTTCCATTTACTGTGACACGACCATAATTTGTGCAACATCTATGCAAATCAAAAGCGTGCTAGTATTGCAGTCCATGCATAGCTAGATGGGTTCTCCTTGTGATGTTTCCATCCAAACTACTAGGCAAATGATGCTCATGCTTGCTTTGACTGTTCTGTCTGGACGAGGACACTATGCAGTGGAAGAATCATGTCTACATAACCACACTATGACACTGAATCCTCTCCTCCTTCGAATCACTACATTCATGTAGACGGTGTTTGGTCTCCTTGGCGGTGTAGAATAAGAATTCCTCCGGTTATTAACCAACCACCATTGTGAAGTCATTACATGCCTGCTACAGTACCAAAAATACGCAGAGGGAATCACGATAACAGATATCTCGACTAATCTAGGTATCCCCTGGTGCTACCTTCATTTTCATCCTCTTCTCGTGCCATTCTCGACTGTCCACAGGAATTGTTCTTATCCTTGCATCCATATAGATCGTGTCTGGTCTTCTCGATGAATGAGAAGAGGAAGAATGTCTTCCATCGATTCCCGTTGTGTACACATGCACAAGACTACTGTATCACAACAATCAATACTAAATATTATGTCTAATAGGTAGGTTTCGCGCAAAAATAACAAAAATATGTAGAAGAATGCGCATGAAAATATTTCAGTTTGCAAAGGTTTTTACGTTTCATTGGTGATATGAATCCGTAAATTTCGGTTCCCTAAGGTACTTTCGGTTCTTCGTATTTCATAAAAGTAAAAACATGAACATACAACAGCGCGCTCTCTCCGCACGATTCTGTCATCGTCGTCGCGGGTACGGCCGTGGTCGATGTGCTGAAGGAAAAAATATTTACTAGATCGAATTTAGGTGGGGAAAAAGGTGTTTCCCATCCGTTTATTATTGTGGAAAACGGATTTGATATAGCTGGTACACATGTGACATTTGGGCGGTCTCAAAATCTGATCGCAAAGTGTAAGTTTCTTTATATTGGAATCGTGAAGCATATCTGAGCTCCTCTGTGAAAGTGCGAATTTGACAAATTTTCAAATTACATTGATGTAGACTAATTATAATTGATTTTTAAAATCATTTTGGACACATTTGAACATGTTTCAACAGAAATATCAATGAAAACCATATTGTCACATTGACATTCAGATATGTTTCAAGATTCCTTAATAAGTTCGGATAATCAACTGGAGACGTGGAATTCATCAATTCCGATTTCCACAATAAAATTTAAGCGATTGTCTGTACTCGGGGATTGGAAGAACGAGAAATGTACTATTTCCTTCTTATGTTTAGAAACCCTACGATTCAACCACCCAACTTGGTCATTGACGAAATTATCTATGCGAGAACGTTACATGATTGCTCGTGCACTCACGGTAGGCTGAGGGTCGCAGGGGTTCTGTCCATCTTCGCGGTAGGAGCTGACAGGACAGCGACGGCGTCTGCAAGCGTAGATATGTATGTCTCATTGGCTATATGAGTAGTGTCTTGTAGAAGGTTGACCAATGGTTGTGTCAAATCGGTTCTCTTCTATTATCTATATTTTTTTAAAAACCTCATGAATACCTGTGATTGTGTCCAGTGTGATCGACATTAGGATCCTTCGGGTCATGGTCGTCTGCGCGACGACGTCTGAAACTTCATGCTTAATTTACATTGACCAATTCTCTAATTGTCCGATGTGTAATATTTTGAAAAACTCCCCAAAACGTAAACGGAGTTATTTACAAAAGTCTAATCGACCGGAAAACACAATAACAAAATTAATTGCGGAAAATACTCAAAAAGAATACCTGTGATTGTGTCCCGTATGGTAGACGTTGGGGTCCTTGGGATCGTGATCATCGGCGCTACGACGTCTGTAATTAGTTCTTGATAAAAAGGATACCAAATAATTAAATGAAAATAATCGCTTTTGAATATCTTTCATGAGTCGGATAATGATTGCTTAGAATAAGAACAAAACTGATTAAATATTTGTTTTTTTTTCAGTTTTTATTTTACAACAAGGTGAGCTGATAAAGAATTGCCCTAATTCTACAATACCTATGATTGTGTCCTGTGTGATCGACGTTGGGGTCCTTGGGGTCGTGATCATCGGTGTTGCGACGTCTGCAACATAAAATACTTGCAAAAATATAATTGTTTAGAAAACAAATATCTTTTTGAACGAAAAGACGAAAAACTTCGAGATTTGGAGACGAGATAAGTTTCAAATGCATAATATTAGCTTTAACCACTAGGTAGACCGTTAGACGCGGCATGCCGGCTTGTTAAGAAAAAATATCATAATCAATGCCCACAGACCTATGATTGTGACCGGTATGGTCAACATTGAGGTCCTTCGGATCATGTTCGTCAGTGCTGCGACGCCTGACAACGCGGAAAATTTACGGAACGCCGAGGTTGGCCACCTTTGGAGTAAAATGTAACCTAACAATAACCAATTCGTGCTTTTAGTATGTCGACTGTGTAAGTAACACTTTCCACTCTGCACAGTACCCGTGATTGTGTCCCGTGTGATCCTCCTTCGAATCTTCGGGATCGTGCTTGTGGTTTTCATGCGCCCGACGACGTCTGCAATAGTTAATCTCCCACAATCGTCATATTTGACCCTTTCTTAAAGAAGCCGTCCGGGTAGATCAATATCCTTACAACACGGGACATTGATCTTCTCGGACTTCTCGGGACAACAATTAATAACTGATCTCCCTTTCTCACAGACTACCCGGACGGCTTTTTAACAACGGCATAATTTTTTTCAACCCTATTTCATGCATACTACCTGTGGTTATGACCAGTGTGATCGACATTGGGGTCTTTGGGATTGTGATCATCAGCGCTACGGCGTCTGTAATTGATTTCTTGTGCGACAGTAATAGACGAAAAAAATATAATCATGTTTTGAATACGTTTCATGGTATGAATAAAGACAGTCGTAAACATAGTTAAATTGCTTCTCGTTCGCCATTCCCTTTAAGCAAACAAATAAAATAATAAGCCGCAACCAACCTGTGATTTTGTCCAGTATGGTCGGCGTTGGGGTCTTTGGGGTCGTGGTCATCGGCACTGCGGCGTCTGTAGTTATTTATTAATAAAATTTTTGAATACGCTTCATGCGTTGGATAAAGACTGCTGATAGTGAGAACCGGAGTTACAGCTTATTTCCGATCTGCCATTTGAAAAATATGGAAAAGTTATAATCATTTTCAACTTTCTACCTGTGATTGTGTCCAGTATGATCTGTGTTGGGGTCATTCGGGTCATGGTCGCCTGTGTCACGACGTCTGGAAATCATTATGGATTTTTAGTTGTGGCCGTAAGTTGATTTTACGTTTCCATGTGTGCATGAAGGTTTTCAAATTGAATTCGAAGTGATAACGTCTGAACGCAGAGGGCGAAACGGTCAAAATTCTTCCAAAACATCCCTTACTTTTTCGGTTTTAAAACATTTTGCAAGATAGAATCTTTCCATCCCTTATATAGCTTTCCTAGATATTACTTTGCTTCCGAATTCCTAGTTAATACCAGTGATTTTACCTTTGTTTATAGCTTTGGGACAGTAGTCTTTTGCATTTCTACACAACGGGAATCAATGGAAGACATTCTTCCCCTTGTCGTTCATTTTGCAACATTGCATCAACATGTTTGGATAAGTATTGATACTGGTGAAACATTTTCTTGAATGCAGTTGCATAGCTGCTTGTGATCCAACATGATTGCATACTTGTGGTTGTGTCCCGTGTGGTCTACGGTAGGGTCATTGGCATCATGATCATCGGCGCTACGACGTCTGAAAGTGGCCGTTTATATCGACGGAGTTGCTATTTTCTGCATTTGGCGACTCAAACTGCAAAAATTCCTCTTTTCTTTACAACTAATCAGACAGCAAGTGATATTTTAATCATTCATAAAAGACGAAATATCACTTGTGGTTATGTCCCGTGTGGTCGACGTTGGGGTCCTTGGGGTCATGATCGCCGTGGCGTCTAAAAAATTTTTTTTCAATTCGTAAGCAGAGTGAAATTGCTCAATTTGTTCAGTTTCAATTCTTATCTTGCAGTTGAAACTCATTTGCATGGGTTTGGATGAATGTTTCAGCATATTCTAACAAGAGGTGGCTATTTTGCGGCTTTGATGCAGCCTTTGGTATATTTACTCATTCGTGCATTACATGACGTTCAAATGCTGTCGATTATCCGGGAATACCTGCACTAATTTAAGTGAGGGGAAACTTATGTATATCAAGTAACATTGTTTCTGAGCAGGCATCTCCGTTCTCACAGTCTGTATGTCATTCCTCACCTCACTCTCTTCTCATCCTCATCACTGGAGTCCTCCGTAGCTTCCCTTAATTTTTAAAATCACTTTAAATATGTAAATCGTTCTGTCAAAATCTATTTTAAATAATTTAATTAATGTGTAAAATCATGGCCGAATATTCTCACTTGATCGCTCTCTCCGTCCTCTTCTTATTCCTCTCCACGGTCTCGCGACAGCTCGTCACGGCCTGGAAATATGACGTTATTATTTCCTGTTGTTTGCCTTTGTCGGCCTGGAATTATCACCTGACCATCCACCCTCAGAGCCCCCGCCTTCCTGATCTGATTTGTTTGCCTTTCTTATCACTGGACAATAAATAGAACTATTGAGTGCTGGTCTTTTATTGGACTTTGGTTCCCGACAGGTGTCGTACTTTGGTACCTTTGCTTCTTATGGAGCTGTAAAATGACGGAAAATGGTCAATTGTGAAGGAATCTGCGTTGATAAATAATGAGCGTAAGGAAGGCGAAAATGATAAGAAATACATCCGGAGCGAATTCCTTTCGGCGTCCCGAAATAACATATATGCAACAGCTAGAGAGTAAAGGGGTTCATCAAGAGAAAGATGATGCTTATAGTTGGGTTAATGGTTACTGAAAACTGAGAATAAAAATGTGATCAACATCTAAACAGGCTAATTTTGGATAAAAACTTTATTTTGCCAAAGCTGTTCATGATGACAACCCAAATACCGCGCTATCGATAACCCAGAGAGACGCCAGGGTCGGCTTTTCCCATTTCGATCCAATCAGACAGACAGGGGTGTCGCTTGGAGGCTTTACACATAGGTGCTTCGGTCTAATGTGCGCACTGAAAGAATGTTGACAGCACTGATTCTGGAGTTTTCTTCGACCGGACAATGAAAGACGCTGATGCTAAATGGGATACCCTTTTGTCTACAGTATCGAATTATTATATTACACCATAGTCGCAAGTACGACGGTTATAGATCACATTGTTTTTTTGTTATTTGGATGAAAAGAAGGAACCATTCCCTCCCTTATATTGTTCATATTCACGCTGTGAAAAACACATTAAAATTTTGATAGGAGAAAAATTGGCCTGGAAATATAACCTTCTGGTATTGCTCCGAGTTCTCCATAAATTCGTTCCACGCCTGTTTGATCTTGTCTGTGTTCTCGCACAGCAACTCGATCTTGGCGTCGGTCTGTAAGGTGATAAAGTCAAGCCGCATAATTTGAGAATCTCTCGCACTGGAGCTTGGGTAAGCAAATAGACATTATAGCAAAAGTGTTGAGCTTTTTAGACGTGTTACTCTGTTCAAATGTTTTCTATGTTTATGGTGCAATTGTCCACTGATATACAAATAATCGGCCTGATTTCACAACCTGCTGAATACACTCCTTCTCGAACTGCTTCATCCTTTTGTCAATACCGAAGCGAAGCATCGTGTCCGAAGAACACTGGAATAAAATATCCCGTTTGAACCCTTGATGCCGGACTTCCGTTGTTTACCTCGAATTTCTCAACGGCCTCAACGGCCACGGCCCCCACGAGCAGAATGAGGGTGGTCCGGAGGAACATCCCTGCCAATACTGACTGAGTTTAGTGAATGGAAGAACTTTTGGGGTTTAGCGAGTGATAAACATCAAAAGATTGAGTGGAAAACACGCGTATAAGTGATATCAGTGGACAACCGTCTGATTCTCTGCCGACTCTCTCATCTTGCATTATCTCTAGTCAGGAGGACAGGGAGTGCCAATAAACTGTGAGTGGACATTGGAAAGGCACCTTGGACCCTGGCGCATATGTTTCACTGACTGGATGAATCCCTCTAGGAGTATCAGGGAATAATTGGACTCGGAGACATTCCTCAAAAATAATAGAAAGATAAACTGGTTGGAATGGGTTTCACATCAATTATATGACGTAAAGGAGTTATCTTATTACAATGGTCGTCGCAGTGTTTGGTCGGTAAAAAACATTCAAAATGCAATACACAACATCTTTTTGGTTGCTTGAAGTGGACAATATCGCACGCAAGACGTTGGAAGATGAAATGATGGAAGAAGAAGGAAAAATGAGAATATCTGCGAGACTCCATGGGACAACAGAACTCAGTACATTTGGTAATAGCAGTGAAATGTACGGAAGAGCCATCAAGATACGCGTCATCATTGTGGCAGAAATGGAATATGAGCTGTTATAAATATCTAATAGTGCTTTCAGCGGTCATTTGCGCCACACTACTGAAAAACGGGGTTGAACAACAGCATCGTTGCACAACTGTGTTCTCCCAAAGCAGGAAGCTGAGAGAGAGATAGGAAGTAAGTGAGTGCCCAGTGGTCACAACAGCACTGTGACGAGACTATGGGTGGACGAAAATAGGATGTTTGCATGAAACCAGGCGCAGTTATGTTTCACTGTGTGGGTAAATTACATTGATACAACATGGAACCATTTCGAAATGATTCTCTTGTTTAAAAATGTCAATGTGAAGCAATAACAGCCGGACGGTTCCATGAGAGAGTCTTGAATGAGGGAGAAAAGATCGCCCAGAAGAGGGTATTAGATGAAACGAGGCGCAGTTATGTTTCACTGCACGAGTAAATTTCTTGGATAACAACAATCATGACGACGATTGTGAAAGAGGTAAACCTGATGCAATATCTGCAGGGGGTTCAAGGAGTACGTCTGGAATGTCCAAGGAACGATCACTCAGGAGAGATGAGTGACAGAAAAATGACAGCAAATTCCTCTCGTTCACATGCAAAAAATTTGAAAAATTAAGTGGAAGAAAATAAGGTTTATTGATTTCAGACCAGGTGTAGTTATGCTTCACTGCCGGAGTAAATTTCATGAATACAGCTTTGAAACAATGAAGAGAATTCATAGGGTGTCGTAAATGGGACTATATTGACAGCCGTCATGATTAGTGGTGTATTCGAGATGAAAACATGACCGGGCGATTATAGACGCAGACATAGAAATGATATAAATTTTGACCGGCTGTCAATATAGTCCCATTTACGACACCCTAAGAATTCATCCATACCTAGAAAATTGCGAATACTGATGTAACATTTATCTGCAGAAAGGTTCAATGAGCGCGTCTGGAATGTGCAAGAAACGATCTCTCAATAGAGGGGAGTGACAGGAAAATGACAGGCGATTCCGAGAAGCGGTCTCCTTTACGTGCAACAAAATGAAGTGATAAGCGTGATAACGAGCTTCCCTCTGAAAAGGGTAACGAGCATCTTTCCGGACTATTCCATCAGAGGTCTCGTGATCATGAATCATTTGATAATTAGAGAGAAACCAGGCGCAGTTATGTTTCGCCGCATCGATAAGTCACATGAACACAATTTTAACGCAATATTGGTATCGTCCATGTGGCTTTAGAGCAGTAAACTCGAGAAATCTAAAAAGTAACTCATACACCCGAGTGGCAACTGTCCGGGTAGGACATGAGTCAGGGGGATACTTTGACTCGTGCCTCGTTGTTTTCTCTAATGAGACGTAACAACTGCCGTCACGGCAATGATTCACAAGGGAAAGGAGTGTTTTTGGTCCTGTCTTCATGATTCAGCCAGAAAATGGGAGTGTTTTGATGTCCTGACGAAAATAGGACGTGCGCCTATCGTCGTACCATCTCATGGTTGTTTGTTAGCGGCGGACGCAATAAGAGCGATAGAGAGCCCGGTGACTGAAAACACGAGGGTTAGCAGTTTGAATGCGAACTCAGTTATGTTTCAGTGATCCTATATATCTTTATGTAATTCTAGACAAGAAGCAGGGACGGGAAGTGGTCATAGATGACGAGAGAGCGTGCGGAATTAAGAGAAAAAGTGAAACTTTGGGGCAGAGAAAGGTGAGAGAGCATGGATTATCAGGAGGCCAGAGGCTCGCCGTTTACTGGCAGGTAATGAACGACTTATGGGCCGTTCTTCGTCGTGCGCACCCGTGAATCATTCTCTCTCGCCTGTCATAGACAGCCTGTCGAATGAGAGCACAGATGAAACGCATTATGCAATTTCTCTCCTCCCCAATCTCTTCGTCGTCTATCGAAATGAGAGACGAACCTCTCCGACGAGATTGGGGAGGTTAGAAATGGCATAATGTGCTCCCTATTCCCTACTGACAGGGCAATCATTATCAATGGAATGCAGTGGCAGGTCGGGGGAAGCGATCGCCTAATAATGGTTACTGATTGTGCCAGGCAGCAACGATTAGGGTTGCTAAAATGGTAGTATATTTCATTCGTCTGTGGTCTATTTCGAGCAGTTGTCTCACTCATGTGATAGACACGCGTTCCACAAGATTTTCGACCATAGACGAACGCACTCTCCTACCGTTTTAGAATCCCTAGTAACGATTCAATGTTATTGATTCCCCTGAGAAACGATGAAACGATCATCTCCACATCGCATTTCAGATATTTCATTAGCCCGTGAAACATATTTTTTTCTACCACATAATTGATAACAGACATAACTTAGCTGTTGACAAGACTAGAGGAATGGAATCATCACCTTCACTACTGTTTGGTCTTCACTGGTTCGTGAAACCTAACTACTCCGCGTCTAAACTGAGCTTTATGCTTAGGGAGAAGTGCAACGGTTAGAGGGTTATTGAAAGGACGGAGAAGACTGAAGATGAGGAAGCGATTGTGAAATGGGATGGAATTCTATGTTATCGATAGCCTCAATTTCTTGATGCTTCTAGAGTTCGTGAAAGATATTTGCTCCGGGACAAAACTTAGCTTTATGCAGAAGGGCAACGGATAGAGATAATCGTTGAAATGTGCGTGAAGACTGGGAAGAGGAAGCAAGTGTGAAATGAGCTGCATTGTTTCCCCTCTGTGCACGGTGCCTCAGGGGAATTTTAATATTCGGAAACATACGTGGAATCGGGGAACGGAAGCGATCGCCTCAAAATGGCCGCTGATTGTGCCAGGCAGCAACGGTTCATTATTATTTATTCCAACCACTAAAAAAGGCTTCATTATCACGTAAAGATCGTATTTCAGATATATAATTAACCAATGATACATATTTTTTTTACATAGAATAATTAACTTGTTGTTAGCTGTTAAGGGTGGTGAGAAGTCTGAATTTTTCAATTGATATCGGGAGGTAACTGAATGGAATCATCTCCTACACCAGTGTTGGATCTACTATGGTTCGTGAAACATATTTGCTCCGGGCCAAAAATTAGATTTATGCTTTGGGAGAAGGGCAACGGCTATAGGATTATTGAAAGGACGGAGAAGACTGAAGAAGAATAAGCAAGTGTGAAATGAGCTGCATTGTTTACCCTCTATCAACCGTCTTTTAAAGTCTTTATTCCAGGGTCAGAGAGGTAATCCATAGGGGGATGTGGTCATACCGGTGGACTGCTAGGCCAGTCGATTAGTAATTACACCCTGTCGTTACAAGAGTTTTCTCCAGCGGATCTTTGGTCCACGGACACGGATAGCAATTGCCGACCCACGGAAGAATGGCGCCTGGGTTGGGCGGACGATGCATCAGGGCAATTTAATATCCACAAGCATAAACGGAAGTAGCAATCGCCTCAAAATATCCAATGATTGTCAAAGACTAATTTTGCCAAATATCTTCAAATCAAAATCATTTCTTACAATGGCAGGATTATTCAATGGTTCGCGGAACGCTATCGTTATTTACGTTTGGGAAAGGTCCAGGGATGCAAAATGTCTAAAAATTGGCAACCGATTTCACAATCCAGGTGTAATTCGATGATTCGAAACACTCCCTTAAACAGCCGAATCATCATAAATGCATTGGGTCGTGAAGCCAACCTGTGAGTTCTAAATATTTTATTATATGATTTGTGAAAGGTAGTGGTATAAGTTCTAATTTCTGCTACTTCTATGGTTCGTGAAACCTATTTTCTCCTCGTGAAATTGTTCTACGTGTTCTTGGGCGAACGGATCGAGAAGAATATTGAAATGTGCGTGAAGACTGAAGAAGAAGCAAGTGTGAAATGAGATGCATTGTTTCCCCTCTGTCAACGGTGCCTCAGGGGAATTTGAATATTCACAAACAGAAATGGAATCGGGGAACGGAAGCGATCGCCTCAAAAGGCCCACTGACTCTCAAGGAATAGTCCAATTTTGTCAATTGTCTCCAAATCTGGGATCTACCCATTTGCGCACAGCGCCCATTTATTCGTCATTTACGTCTAGTAAAGGTCGAGGGAGGCAAATGTCTGGAAAAAAATGCCAAGCGATTGCACAATTTACTGGATGGAATACAAGCCTTGTAAAATAGTTCGAAAAGTTACGATAATCATACGCATCATAATTGTTGAATAATTTATAAGATTATGAATCCTACAAGCTGGTTCTTATCGGTTTAAGAAGAACGGAGAAGCTATTGTTTGATTTTAAAAAAGAGATTGGGTACGAAATTATCAGAACCTCTAATTTTAGATACTTACACGGTTCGTGAAACCTATTTGCTCCGCGCTGAAAATATGTTGTGTCTTGGACGAACGGATCCAGGAGAATATTGAAATGTGCGTGAAGACTGAAGAAGAAACAAGTGTGAAATGAGATGCATTGTTTCACCCTCTGTCAACAGTGCTTCTGGGGAATTTGAATATTCGCAAACAGAAATGTAATCGAGGAACGGACGCGATAGACTTAAAATGGCCACTAATTGTCAGAGACTTGCCCAATTTTGTAAAATATCTCAAAAACCTAAATCAAATGCTTTTCACCAAGGCAATTGACATTGGTTTGCGGAAAGTATTCGTTATGTACATTTGGGAAAGGTCCATTGAGGCAAGTAAAAAATATTTTTAAAGTATTGAATCAAAAACCGATTTCACATTCCAGGTGTAACACGATGATTCGAAACACTCCGTTATACGGTCAAATCATCATCACAAATGCATTGGGTCGTAAAGCCAAACAGTTAGTTCTAACTAATTATGAGTTGTGTAAGGGCGTGGTTGCAAATATTTATAATATCTCACAAAAAAAACCGATCAGAACCATCATAACCTCACATTTCAGATACTTCTATGGTTCGTGAAACATATTTGCTCGACGTTCAAATTGTTCTGCGTGTTTTGGGCGAACGGATCGAGGAGAATATTGAAATTCGGGTGAAGACTGGGAAGAGGAAACAAGTGTGAAATGAGCTGCATTGTTCCCTCTCTGTCAGCGGCGCCTCAGGGGAATTTGAATATTAACAAACAGAAACGAATAGAGAAAGGGAAGAGATCGCCTCAAAATTGTCAAAAACTGGGCCAAATTGGTCAAATGTCAACAAATCGTAATCATCTAACTTCTCATGGACATGATTCTTCATTGATTCGCGAAACAAATTCATCGTTTCATCTGGTTGGGACAGGTTTAGGGAATCAAATGCCTGAAAAATGCCAGCCTAGTGCGCAATCCACTGAATTAAATGCAGGTCTACTACGATGTTTTGAAGCGTACCCTTAAACAGCCGAATCATAATTACAAGTGGTGCACAATGACATTGGGTCGTGAAGCGAACGTCTTTACTCTACCTATCAGTTTAGGAAGGCCGGAGAACTTATTATCTGACTTTAAAAATTAAAATAAAAGATGCCTGATAAACCGTAGCAACCTCAACTTTGGATGCTTCTGTGGTTCGTGAAACCTATTTGCTCAGGGTTGAAAATATGTTTTTGAACGAACGGTTCGAGGAGAATATTGAAATTCGGGTGAAAACTGGAAAGAGGAAGCAAGTGTGAAATGAGATGCATTGTTTCCCTTCTGTGCACGGTGCCTCAGGGGAAATTTAATATTCACAAACATAAATGGAAGCGGGGAACGGAAGCAAACTCCTCACTGAGGAGACGCAAAGGCGGGAAGTGGTCAAGGAGCACGAGAGAGGGTTCGGAATGATGAGAAATAGATAAAAGTCAGAGCAGACTTATGGACCATTTTCACTGACAGCTAATTATCGCTCGCTTATCATAGACGACCGGTCGAACGAGAGCACAGACAAAAGTCAGTCGAAAAGTCGTTCCCATCTGACAGGCCGATCATTATCAATGGAATGCAGTGGCAGGTAGGGAATAGATTCTGAAATTTCTAACCTCCCCAATCTCATCGGAGCGGTCGTCTCTCATTTTTATAGACGACCACTCAGGCCTATCATTATCAATGGAATGCAGTGGCAGGTATTCCCCTATCTCGGCGGTACGGACGTCTCTTTATTTTGATAGACGACTGCTTAGAAGAGATAGGGGAGGTTAGAAATCGCGGACTGCGCCGCAGGCGCAGTCCTGATTTGGCTTTGGACGTACCCTGCGCGAACTTTTTTTCTGGTTTTCCATGAAGGAGGTTTTTGAAAATTACCAATAAATCACGTTTGCGTCAGCTTTGTTAGAAACTAATACAGAAAAAATTTCAGCCCGATTCGTTAAGTTTTCGCTGAGTTATGATCGAAAGAGTGATGTTGTCCGTTCCGTTACCGTTACCGCCACCGCCACCGTTATAAATTTTTGTCTCCGATTTGGCCCAAGTTTTTTCTGGAGATAGTCCCCAGTTAGTTATTGTGGGGATCGAAAGAACTGG